>JAPYYT010000211.1:0-69594 GCA_030522565.1 Ceratosolen corneri
TATATATATATATATATATATATATATATATATATATATATATATATATATACATATATATATATCTAGAAAATATAATTTCACAAGTATTTTATAAATAAATATTTACGTTTTCTGATGGTATTAGTTTTTGTAATTATATTATTTATTTCTTAGATAGATCCTTAATTTATTTAACAAAAAATTTCATTAAATAGATTGGTAAAATAATTTCAAATTTATATTAGAAAATTGGAATGAACGAGTTTTATAATTAAATTGTAATGAAATGTACACAAAACTGTATGAATGTATTCTATTTCTCGAAAGTGCTAAGCCAATATTCATTGGGAAAATAAAAAAACTAATAATATATATGAAGATGCACATTTCCCAATAGTTCGAAGATAATGTCTCTTTAAAGTTTAATGTTATAATCACAAAAATTTATTGGAAGTTTATTGTAAAATTTTTTCTAGTATACGAAGAACATTAATTACTAAAGGTTTTTTAAATCTTTTAATTTAAAAAAAATATCCTATCTTTTCCTATAATAGAATATGATTTTAAATGCAATCAATATCGTGTTATTTCATTTATTCTAACTAAATTTTCCTGTTAAACAATTTTGTTGGACTTCATCGATTAATTTCTTACATAAATTTGTATTATTATTTTTAATTTTGACGTAGCAATGAATGAAAAGCTCTAGCTTTCTCTGATGCATTGTGCTGGAAAATCACTACAAAGTATGTAGGACTTGAAATTTGCTTAAAATTTCTTTCCTACATAAATATTATTAAACAGCATCTGTCGTTAGCTAATTAATTTGAAAAGTTAATTCATCATTGCATTGTTAGTACTATTGTGAAACTTGACGAAACTGATTGTGTGTGTAGTGTGGCATTTATTAAAAGTGTAGCTTATAAAAGTTATGCAGTGGAACTATTATTTTCAAAAGCATTTTAAATTTCCGTAGGAATATTATTTTTATTGCAGATACTTAACTTTATATATTTCGAAAGATTATCAAGCAGAATATACGTGGGTAGCGTTTTGTTTTTCACCTTTTTGCAGTTAAAGTTAAATTAAATTTCTTAGTTAAATGCAATTAAAGTTAATTGTCTATTTATTTGTTTCTGCTATTGTCGACACAGCAGTAGCAAATTACTGCTCATTAATTTAAATATGTAAATAAATTTTCACTTTAAATTTTATTCAATTAAGTAAATAGTCTACTGTAAGATGCAAAAGTTAATAAAAAAAAGCACTTATGATCACACTGCCCGTTTCAACTTATTTTTAACAATACCTCCTACAATCTTAAACATTGACATTATCTTAAACATTGGCAGCCAAATTCTGGATAAATAATTTGCTCAAACATATAAATTAAGCCACGTATTTTGCACCACACAACCTCATTGTACATTCGCTTCTTCGCATTCGAGCATAAGTAAGCAATTGATTTTCAAGATCTTCGACGCATGTGCCAACGCATGTCTCATCGTAATAAGCACATTGAATAGTTTAGATTAGCTAAACGAGGATAAGCAGCCAATAAACGAATGGGACAATGTAATTTTAGCGCACAAAGCCAAAGGACGAAAGTCCGCTATTCCACGAGAAAAACCTGATATGACGTGGAAAAAGTTGAATTATTCGGTGTTGCATCCAATCAATGCCCCTAGCCTTCTACGGATACGCGGATCGAGTGCGCGAAAAGCCAAGGAGGGCCCAAGAGGCTGATAAAAATTTGCCCGCCCAGCGTACGAACGAGCTAATTGGCGCTAATCGGTGACTGACCTGAGCTGAGCTGAAGTCCAGGGTCGCGGGGACTGAGGCTCCCGAGTGCCGGCTATATCGTATGTGGTCGGGTCGGCGTGATCGGCCCCTAGGTGCGCATGTTCCTCGGGGGGTGGTGGTGCCGCGGAGCCGGGGGCCAGATCCAGTGCTGGGGATTCGGCTGGCTGAAGTCGTCTCGTGAAGTAAAAGCGAGAGGCCCCGTCTAGTGCCGGAGCGGCGCGGCTGACGCGTCTAGTTGCTCGCGATGGACTGGCCCCGGTGCTCGGCTCCCGGTCGCCAGGGGCCTCGGGTGGGAGGGCGGGCGAAACGGTACGGCGGAACAGTTAGCCGGCGACCCACATTCGGACCCGAGACGTGCCAGTTTCCAGACGGCCGAGTGCAAGTGTCAAGTGGGGCTTTGGCGTCGAGGAGCGGAAACGATTGGGCCGGGGCGGCGGAAGGTCCGCGGAGAAAGTTAAGGTCCTGGGTGACGGGGGCCGGGACCGCGACCAGGACGACGGGGCCGCTCGGCTCTCGGTCCGCGAATTCGTACTTTTACTCTCTGGGTATCTGGGTGGAGGTCCCGGTTGCAGGGACGACATGTTCAATTGGACGGTAAAGTGGCGTTTCGACAGGCAGCTTTAATGCCTCGTCGAGTAGCTTGAAGCCTCTGCGCTTAACTTTTAATTTCGTTTCCCCGCGCAGCTGCTAGAAATGCCGGAAATCCTTTCGGAATTCTCCGAGCCGAGGCGTGACGAATGATTGGCTGCTCTGTTGACGATAGGTGCTGCTCTCGAGGATAAGTGGGTTGCATTCAAGTCGACTCCCCCATTGTGCTTGTTTTTGTTACTCCGTAGATTGCGTGAAGTACGAATGGGGCGATTCGTTCCTTAATTTTTATATTATTGCGAGGGCTAAGTGAGCTCGTAAGCGACGCAATCTTGCCAAGTGGTTATTGAGATGTTATTTCTAGTCGAACGAAGACAGAAAAACAACGACAACTGCTCGCTCGATTGACAGGAGTTTCGAAGCGATTGCATGGACAAGGTGATTCGTGTGAGCGGCACGATTGTACTTAAAAGTCTAATAGAAAAAGTCTCATTGTTACTCAATTCAAATAGCGCGCTATTAAGCAACGCCTTTGATATTCTTAGGGGATTGTTAATTATTCGAGAGAATCACCTCGTGTACAATGTGCAATGTGCTTCATCGATGCTTAATTGATGACAAATCATTCTGGTCTCATTTGTTACTAAATTATTACGATATGTCAATTGCCAAAACCGCGGCACGCCAGGTCCAGAGCTACGAAAAATCATTTTTAATCATCGGTATTCAATTATTAGTTGCCGGCTGTGCAGCTTCTGCGCTACTCAACATTTTTCATAATCGTAAAAGTCTTGGCCCGAAAAGTGTGCGCCAGTAAAAAAAAAATGTCATCTTTTCACTCTGACGCAAAACTCAATACGGAATAAGAAATATTCAGAAAATATAATCAGCAATTCGTCCTTTCGCCCATAAACAAAGCTCTCGCACGGACATTGAACTGTTGCATATTTTCAGGGCCCACCCCCCCGCCCCCCTAATTTTAAATCCGTGACAAAATATGAGAGTTGGTATAAATAAATTTGGTGGGGGCAAATTGCACGTATTAAAAACTAATAATCGTTGGATCGCTGGTGAAGGAAGAACGAGCGATCGCAACTAATTAACCAGCTTCTCAGCTTGGCAGCAGCAGATGCGAAGGATGATAAAATCGAGGACTAAATTTGTCTTCGTACTAGTATGTAAATAAGTTCTCTTCGGCAGCTCTTAACAGTTCTCGAAGCTCCGTTGCTGACTGCACACGTGACCGAGCAGGCCTTTTTTATAGAGTGTGGCTCGCGATGGAAGCCACGCGTAAAACCAATTGAAGTCATTGAAGTGATAATTCTCCTCAATAATGACTTCAATGCGAAAATGGAATGTCACATTTACCTAAAAACATGGTTCCAATAGGAGATTGCATAGACAATATAGAAACTCTTTAATTTTCATAAATGTTCAAGGTGATTCGGTTAAGGCGACGGTTAAAGAGACTCTTTTTCTTTTTTCTTTTTTTTTTTCACCAGTCCTCCTTCCTTTCAATCGGCGCATCTCGTGTTGCTTGTGACATGCGACTTGCTCCTGGGCACACACATATATGGAGGTAAGTCGAGGCAATGACACACGGGGCACCGCTACTCTCGTCTTCTATGAAAGTAGATTTTCCCGATAATAATTGGCTCGGCCGTTTTTGCGCCCAGTTCCCTTACTCGTCCGCTCGGTAGTTTTCTTCGGTTTTCTTTTCCTTTGCGCGCGCGCGCGCGCGCTCTGCCATTCAGTTCCTCGTACTTTTTCTCTTTCGCCTTTTACCGTAAGTACATTTGCTTATGCGTCTCGCTTTGCTCGCTCGTGTTCATTTTGTCTGTTGTGCGATCGGCACTTAAGAGTGCCTCCGGAATAATTATGCCATTTATGTGATTTCAAAGGCCTTTAATGGCATACGCTGCTGCTTTAAGAGCTTAGCTGTAAGGCGTTTACGAAATATTGGAAGCTACTTTCTTTTCTTAATCTTATATATTGTTGTCTACGTCTGTATTGATTGTACGAGCTCACTTGTAATGCGTAATGTCATTACTTGATGTAAAATAAAATGCAAAGAAGGGGATTGCAGTTGATTTGCATGAATGATTTTGTAATGCTACTTGTAAACAAAATTCCACAAAAGCAAAGACACTCCATAAATCAAAATCTAATTTACTCGTGCATTTAATATGCGAGTCTTTTTTTCAAATACTTGACTCTTTGTCGTTTTACCTATCGGAAAAAGATTTTCATAATAAATGGATTTTCTGCAAAACGATTTAGATAATATTCCTTTTTAAATATCCTCCTAAAACTTTCAATTATAAGAAAAATATACTTAAGGGATTGAAATTTCAAGAGCTACTTTTATAAATTCATAGCTTATTAGCATCATAATGACAACCATTAAACAAAAAATAATTTACCCAGCTAAATAAAATATTCCTCATTGTTATTATTATTACTATTACTATTACTATTATTATTATTATTGTTGTTGTTGTTGTTGTCGTCGTCGTCGTCGTCGTTGTTATTGTTATTATATTAAATTAATATATATATATATATATATATATATATATATATATATTTATGGATAAAAATGCTTACAAAATTGTGATCAAAGTTTCAACAGAAAAATGTATTGAAATAACATTATATTTTTACGGATATTATTCGCAAAATTAGAAAATTAAGTAATTCTGTAAGTTTCTATTTGGTAATCTTTTCTTCATTGTGAATATGATGATTTTTTAATGTCAAATAATGATAAGAGAAGACGTTTGAAAATTGTTCATTATTTCTTCGTTAGTTGTTATTCAAAGTATTGGAATAAATTATATTTTGTGTATAATGAAGCTCAAGAGAGGAAGCTGCACTCTACTTAAAAGCTTATAAATTGTAATTTTTTAAAGAGTATTTCTTATATTATTTAAGATAATCGAATGTTCATTCGATTCAACGGTCAGTTAATAATAGTTGCCAATTTATGACTGTAGATGTCGCCAGATAATGTACTACTGCTTCTTAACGGTAGTTGCCAGAATTTTTTAATATTAAAAAATTTCTGTCTCTTTTTATCTTTTGTATAACCTTTTCGCATAAACAATTTAACACAATAGCTTAAATGCATGCTTCCAGTGGTGTTTTAAAGCTAATTAGTATCTAATATCAATTTACTATTAGTTAATATATTCTGCATTTATATATAATGTAAAAATTAATTAACATAAGGGGATTGATCGTAACGTAATATATTAATTATCATATTGATAATCAATTGTCATGTCGGTAAAATAAGGAGCATCTAGATTGTTGTAATTTCTACAATAAATATAATGCGATAAGAGCTGTAAGATACGAATGATGTTATACAGCCGTTATTTTATAAGATCTACTAATAATTAAAAAAAAGATTTTCGCAGCACAGAAGACATTATTTATGCATATTCATTAGACTCTCTTTCAACGAGAATTAAAGAAATATAGACATTGGCATATTATAGTTGTACTTGCATATGTCTCTTATTTAAGATTTGGTTGTTAATGTATGAGACGAGAAGCTTTGATTACTCGTAATAACAATGCAACTTCTAATCGAATTGTCAATTCCGTTTGTAAAAATTCTTTCATATAGACATACGAATGCTTACAATTTACGCACGTTTTGGAATAAAAACTCAAGTTAATCTCAAGTGTAGTTGTCCATTTTACTTAAAAGGGCGAAATGATAGTTGCTTACATTATATATAGATAAAAACATAGCATCGATAATGCGCTTGTAATAAACAATAATTGTAAATAATTAATATTTTATAAAGTATTCTAAAAATTATTTTAGACACAACATGTCAAGATCTTAAGTGATTTGTCATTTTTTATTTTGATCGATGAAAATCAACGAAGAATGTAACTTTACAATCAATCTATGTATAGACGAGTTATCGTAATAAAATAATTATCTGATAAAACTCAATACTAAAAGAGCTGGATTATGCTTTGCTTGATAAAGTATTCCTTATACGTTTTATATTGCCAATTCCGTATTGTTAAGTTGTAATCGGAGCATGCGAATCTGTTACGAATATGCAAGGTACGCTTGACGGGAAGTAATTTTGACAAGTTTGACATTCTGTTGTGGGCCACAAGATAGGCAGGGATAAAGAATCAAGTCGAGTGTCTTACTTATCGATATAATCTAATTAATATTCAAGCGGATTATATAATAGAAGGCCACTGGCAGGCCACGGAAAATCTAAAGAGTACGGAGCAATAATTGGCCGAGACAAGCAGTAGGGGCGTCATCCCTCGAAAGCTCATTAAACGCCAGAAAGGTAAATATCGAATATAATAATAATTACAATATAATAATATAATAAATCGCGCGCCCGCGAGATAGAGAGAGAGAGAGAGAGGGAGAGAGAGAGAGAGTGACTTCAGGCACGCCGATAGCCGTTGGCGCCCGCGCTTTTACTGCTCGTGTCGCAAACATTGATCCGCGCGAAGTAGACTTTATCTCGTGGGTTCGCCTTCTAATAAAAAGTCTCGTGGGCGAAAGAGCGACCGAGAGGCGAGCATAGCGCGCGGCCAAAATTCTTCTCGGCTCAATGGAGTCGAAGGGTCTGGGGGAGGAAAAAGTCGCCTTGGCCTATCGCCGAGAGCATCGGCGTCGATCGCAATCAGCGGCTCCGAGACTCGTAAGTGATTCGTCATGGGACGGCGGCCGATCGCTCGGCAGCGCAGTTCTGCTCCTCTTAGTGACCAGCCGCGCGTCAGCCGTCAAGTGCTGCCCGGAGCTTTAGAAGGGCCGAGAGAGAGAGAGAGAGAGAGCCTCCGCAACCAAGCCCAAAGAGGCCCAAAGAGGTGGGCCTTTGGAGACGAGGTTAGTGATGTTATTAATTAGAGGGCGGCTGTTTGGCATGTGGCTCAGCATTTGTTATCACTGATATTGGAGAGTATTGGGGGATTGTCGATTATTGGTTTGTGGGGCCCCGCTGGTCCCCCTTGTTGGTGCTTTGTGGCTCCGACTCGTGGATGTCGAGGGGGTGCAAAGCTTTGCGAGCTTGAAATTTCAATTTTACTTTCGAACCATCCAACTTTGGTTGCTCTGTGCTTTAATCGCAGGAGCGAGATAATCGAACTTATTTATGGCGGCGATTCGGTGCCGTTTGACAACGGGTTTCTACTAATACACATTTTTAATTTTTTCAACTACTGAAACGATTAAATTTGCCATGTATTTTTCTACTGTTTCACGCGTAAGCAGACAACACTTCATAACTGACACGTCCACAACAAACATAAGTCGAGTCTTATATTGGTATTGTGAGCACGGGATTTTAAATTAGTTGATAGCACGCGTAAAATAAACTAAAATGAATGCTTTAGTGGCCAATCGTGATTAATAATATTCATTTTATGATTGAAGCGATCTATAATTTATGATTCTACGTAATTAGATGTATTGTCACGTGGAGTCAAAGGGCTTTGATGCAATATTTATTTATATTATAAATATATGCCGAGGTGTAAATATTATTTGCAGAGCTTTTGTCATCTATGTTTGGACGCGCGACGATTTAAAATTAAACTAAATTCTATTATAATATTATAAGACCTTATTTATTTTTTAGCGCTACGAAACGTGATTGATTAACTTGGATTTAGACAAAACAAAAATCTTTTGTTAATGAAAATTATAGATAAAAAATAAAGATTAATTTTCGAATTTCATAAATAAAAATGAAATTTTATCATTTTAATGATCTTACAGTTTGAAAATGAAATTTTTCATATTCCTGAAAGTTTATCAATTTGTAATTCATAATAAAATGGGGGCTATTCGCTAAAAAAAATTAAAAAACAAATACTCTAAAATATATAAGCTTTAAAAACTTTGTGTTGAAAATATAAGATTTAAAATCTTAAGAAACTTAAATAAAAATTAATTCTCTTCAATTGATTTTTTTTTAATACGAATGTATATATATATATATATATAATATTAATGAGAACAAACAATAATAAATTTCAACAAAAAATTACTATAAAAGTACATTGTAAATTATATTTTAATGCTTTCAAGCATTTATTATGAATCATGACTACAATTGCATTGTCAGAGTAATTATTATATTATAACTTTTGCTATTTACTATAGGAAGCTTACCAAATAGTTTATAAGTCGTAAATTTTTATTAACCATTTGTTGTAAGAATATAATCTACCGTAATATTTAATTCCTTTTAATTTCCAATTTAATTTCTTAATTTTATTTAATTTATGTTTCATACAATTGTTCGTCATTTCTTTCGTGACTAAAAAAAAATTTAACAATTTAATAATAAATAATAATAATGATCTATATAATTTACTTGAAGCATTGCAATATATTTATTTATGAATTTTAAAAATACGAGACTTTAATGAATTTTACAATATCAAATTTCATTCAAATAGTTATTTTTTCAAAGGAAAGAGTATTATGCATGAATTTTAAATTAAAATTACCTCTCTGGCATGACTGTAATATAAAGTACGATTTTTGTAATCTTTCATCATCGTAAATTGTAAATACCTTTTGAGCTACAGTTTATTTACACAATATCCATTAATAATAATAATAAATTCATAAATTTGTCAGGCTACCTCAATGAAAACGCCTATTAAACGGTTAAAAGCTCGAGATTGACTTGCATTGATTAAAAATTCAACTGGAAAATACCTCATTCATTGGCCGTAAATGAACGCACGCTAATCAAAGTCACGTATTTACCTTCTGCAAAAAACGATAGCATTCCAACATATCAACGTAACAGTTAAGAGTCAATGAACATATTGGTCTAGCGAAGGTCAAACGCCTCGTTATATCTCGCGAGCTCCACGTAATCCACGCACCTTAGCATAAATCAATCCAGAATTCCATTCTCACAAAAAAGCTCTAATCGCAAATTGAACCCCCTTACTCCCCCATGCAGGCAGACAGCAGCCGAGCGAGAAGAATCATTCGTGGACGAGGCGAAAGAGGCGGAATGATGGGGATGACCTTGAGACTCGCTCTTGTCTCGCTGCTGCTCGCGGCCTTGGCTGGGGCCTCCTACATGGACACGCGGGAATTCAGGGATTTGCGGGAGTTCCGGGAGTGGAAGAGGTTGCTTCGAGAGAGGAAGGACGCGTCGTATTCACGGAGAGGCGAGTCGAGGTTGCAGGAACCCCCGCCGATCAACGAGGTGGCCCTCATGGCGCGATATATCGTCAATCAGGCCGGTGCGTTTTACCTGCGATTCCCCTGCCAGCCAATCACCTGTCACTGCACTCCCCAAGTCGTCCTTATACGATTGCTTTGTGTTATTTTGTTCTGATATTAGGAAGGTTAAACTAGGGCTTGTGAACTAACTTTAGTCTCGGACTATTTCGTGAAAGACAATAGAAATTGTACTCTGGTTCAATACTTTAGCAATGAGTGTATGAATGTTATTTGGGTGGACGAGTGTGCGCGAGGTGGGACACGAACTTTTCTGACCTTATGTGAATTATGGTCGGTTTGAATCAAATCAGTTATTTCGCGATCACTTAGATAATGTCAAAGTTCATTTTACCATCGTAACATTGAATAAACATAGGCGTGAATCCGTGAATTCATATTATCAAAATTATAAAAGAGTAAGATAGAAAATTCGTTCTGGTCGATAGATATGGACTATAAGCTATTTCTCTAAAATTTCCATTACTTTACTCACTTAGCTTTAAATTTGTGCTCCTTTTAATTGAAAACTATTTTTTTTTACTACATTTCATGTTATTTTGAATCAAAAGTTTTTAAATGCATTTTAAATTATTAGGATCATTTAACGAAAACACATACTTTAATTATTCATAATTTATGCATAACGTTTGATTACAATAAAAAATAGTTGACAATTTATATAAACCAATCTATTTGGCCAATTTTATTTACAATGATGTGCTTACGTATATGTAAATAAGTATTTTACCGTTTCAATAACTGAAGTTATTCAAGTTACAGAAAGCAGCTTTCAACTTTAACAATGTTAAAATAATTAAAAGCAATAAGAATGACATGTATGTGTCAATCGAAATCAATATTTTTTAAAATATGCTTACACTTTCAAATCTTACTGGCTTTTCTAACACATTATTAGAAAATTGAAACAACTTCTTTAGTGTTAAGGTTAAGAAGAAAACAAATTTTGTATGTTGATCTTAATATTCATTTTAATAATGTTCCAAGATATTCATTAGAGAAGGATATTTGAATTTTATAATTTAAGCTGACAACAAGTAAGTGCAGATTACATGAATAATAATAACTAACATATAACTCACGGTATGTAAAATTATATTGAAATTGTACTTTCAATTATAAATTATAAAGTAAATTACTTAACATGTATTAATTCTTATTATAAAAATGATGAAGCCATTATGTTGAATGAGAAAATAATTTCTTTAGTAAAAACGTATATTAACAACAAACCAGTGTTAGGCAATGTGGTATAGATGTGATTTAGATAAAATTATCTTGGGGCATAATAATTGATTTTATTGGAATATAAATGAAATATCGCAATCAATCATATTATTATATATAATATTATATAATCATATGATTATACAAATAACTTGAAGATGTTTAAATTAGGTGATATTAAAGTATTTTTTTTCTAAATATAATAATAGATCGAAGTAAATAATTTGAAAATGATCATTCCTATTCATAATCTAGACACAAAAGACTGAATTAATTTAAAAAAAGTATGTATTATTTCAATTTTTAATATATCATTAACTCGTGGATCATTCAATTTAATTTATAACAATGTCAACAGTCAGTTTTAACGAAAAAATTTCTTTTCACCCAATGAAGAATTTAAAGCAACAGCAATTTTCTTTTTAATTAATATTTATTTTTATCATATGTTTTGAAAATATTGCAAGTCACGCGAGTGGTGTACACCCTACCCACATACATACATATACCGCGACGTATAAACGCACACTTAAATTTTTATAAAAGTATATAGTGTTGAGTATTATGGTTTATTTTTAGTCTTTTAATTTTTTCAGAATTTTAAATTTCAGCTATATATTCGATTATATTTCATTCTCTGCATTCATCAAAAAATATATCGAAACAAGAAAAGAATTAATAAACAGCTAATTGGTGATCAAAAATTGATATGTTTTTATTTAAGGTGAAATTTTGTTAATTCTACAAAAATTCTCGGTTTTTTTTTTCTCGGTTATTTGTTGTTGAAGGTCACTAATTTTTGTAGGCTTGGTTGAGCTTCCTGACATAACCACCTATTTTTTCACATATTCTTTTATTCTTCAATTTTTTCAAATCGATACGATCTCCCATTAAGAGGTTTTAAAGATAAAATTACGAATAAAAACACTTTTTAAAAATTTTAAGATCTAGTTTTTAATTTTAACTTAATTTTAACCGAATGACTGATTTTAAGAATTACAATATATTCAACGACACTATATTTCAAGAGCTTTACTTACGAAAAGTTCGTTTAACAATTCGCCTTTACTACCAATTAAGTCTCTTAATTATATTTCATTTTATTGAATAATAAAAGCAATCCGTCCAATTAGCATTGAAATATCTAAATATTTCGAGCAATCGATAGATCATTATTATTCTAAAGAAAATATATAGATATTTACAAAGCAGCAAATTTGAGAAAAATTCTTCCTTTATAGATTGGACATCTATATCAACAATTAGCTCTCGAAGAAATACCGAAGGTTACCCATTTGTAAATATAATTTCATTAAGCGATGGACCAGTTGGAAATGGTACTGGTATCCCATACGTGTTCCTGACGCCTTTAGATTTTACAGCCCAAGATGTTTTCGTAAGTTGCCATTCAATTGTTCATAAGATCATTGTAATAAAAGAACGATTTGTTTCACTTATTAAAGCATACAGTACTTAAATTTCTATTTCAGTAGAAATTATATAAATTCCAAGATATTGTAACGAGTTTGTGTCATAATTAAATGCAATAATCTAATTTATTTATTTATCTATTAGCTCAAGCTCTTGTAAATGCATTATTATTATTTCAAATGACAATTTAGTTAATCACCACTTTTTCTCGTGATAAGACGTGATATATGTGATAAGAGCGATAAAAATTGATAATTTTACTTGATACTTTGTTTTCTAGAAAGATAATCGTGCCACATTAATGATGACCTTGGCTCAAGGTGATTATTGCCAAGAAAAAAAATATGATCCAATGGATCCTCGTTGTTCCAGGGTTATCTTTTCTGGAAAAATTAAATCGGTAATGTCAATCTTTAATTATCTCGATTTGTACACATACATCATATATTATTCTCTTTAAAAAAAAAATTCTTTTAATCAACAAGACTTTACTTTTCTTAACTATATTTTCAGTAAATTACAATTTTTTGTACTAAAGCAAAATATATAATTTTGATTGATTGATTTTATTATTTTATTTTGTCTTAACGGAAAGAATGTTTTAATTTTGCTTCGGTACGACGAATTTAACGAAACTATTATTTTAGTATTTATTATATAATATATAATAAGTAATAATTGTGATAAATTATTATGGGACAATGAAAATAGCTTGAAAATTTTGGCTAAAGAAACATTTTAAATGACGACTAAAGGTGCAAAATAAATTTAAAGTATGCTTGCATAATAAAGTATTATTAATTATTAATGGTAAATATTTATCTGTTGCTAGTACATGTATCGAAGAAATATGTGGAGGAAGTGAATTTTCTTTGAAAATATCGACAATTAAATATAGACGCAAATGTTTTAGCACACTTCTATAAAACTATTAACGATATACTTCCGTTTTTTCATTTTTATTGCAAAATATCTTAATAGAGTTAAAGTTAAAATTTGGTATTTCGTACTGTGAAGCTTTAATTAATTGTTATCGGCTTAGTCAATATTTTAGAAACTTTCTTCTCCTTTAAATTTTTTTATAGATTATCAACTTATTGAAGCAAATGTGATCGAATAGTTTTATAAATTGTGAAAATAGAAGAATTAATTTATTTAAAAGTTCTAATAAAGTATGCGTTTCTAAGGTTATGAAAATGATGGGATAAGGATTGAATTGACAAAATAACAAGAAATTATAGAGATTGATTATATAAACTATTGCCTTTCGTTGTATTTGAATTAAATTACATGTAATTGCGTGCTATTTTCGGTAGGTGAAGGGCGATGATCCTGAATATCAAACAGCAAAAAGCGCAATATTTGGACGACATCCTTGGCTTGCTCACATGCCCGAAGGTAAATTTAAAGTATTTAAATTACCAATTAAGCATTTGCAATTTGTTATATTTCTTTTAAACGTCATTTTTAGATCATCATTTTTTCTTCGCCAAGTTAGAAATTAAGACAATCGCCGTATTGGACACATTTGGAGGGCCGAAATATGTTTCCTTGAACGATTATCTTCACCCTAATAGAGTTGGACTTGCCAATTACTTTATCCGGCACTCTTCGCAGAGAAATGAGTTTAATAATAGGATTTTAGAGCACCCGGTAGTGATTAGCCTTTAAATGCTTACATATAAACTAAATAAAAAAAAAGAAAAAAAACCTAATAGTGTTTGCTAATTGTATTTGCCATTATTTGGTATGCGTATTTATCAAATAAAAGTGATTATGAATATCCAGAAAATATGGTGAAATGAAGTAAGCAGAACTTTGAAGTAAAACTTGTAATGTTATTGGCTGTTAGTAAAAGGTGGTTTAATAAATTGCCATTGATATATCGAACGAATTACATTTGTAACGATAACAAAAATAGATTTTTTAATAAGAACAAATGATTATTAAGAAATTTGATAAGAAAATATTTTTGATTTTTACAATTTCTAGATGTATTTAACAAATCAATTCAATATGTATTAAATTAATTTTTCACATAAATTATTTTTTCGTTTATTACCTCGTCACATATTGATTTTAAACTAAATGATCATGTAACATTTTTTTTTCATTTAAACAAATTAAAATATAATAAAATAATAGATTGAACGCATATCTCTGTACTTCCTTTGATATAAAAGTTTCATACTTATCGTGCAGTAAATTATTTAACGAAAGCATAATTAATTTTATTTGTCAATATCCAAATAAACGATTGCAATTTGAAGTTCAATAAGATTATGTTTCATTCGTATAACCTGCCGTATAAATGAGGTTTAATCATATTTTGAGATGACCTAAAGTCATTGAATGAATTATTTGAAAAATTGTTTGCGTGGCTATGGCATAACATAAAAAGGTACATACAAGGTAAACTAATAATCTTTTGTATCGATTTCAGCCACACTCCCTTTATAAAAATAGATCCTTTATAATAAAGCTATCTCGACGCTATATTCCATTAACTTACTTAACTCCATCTACTAGCGCACACTTTCTTGCCATTTGCAATACATTCACAAGCCCGTGTGATTCAAGCTTTATGAAACTTATGAACACAATTCGTTTTGAAAACAAATTTGTTTAGTTGTTGTTTAGGTTATGTTTAGTGTCACAGCAATTTAGTAAGTGAAGCTGAAAGTTAATTTTCCTCTCAATCTGTATTAAGTAGATCAAATAACATTAAACGTACCATTATTATACTTCATACTTTTAGTATAAAATTAAAAGTACTTTATATTTTAACGCGTAGTGTTGGCAAAGTAGCATTAAGAGTATAGCATAAGAGGTTATGCACATGGTTTTCGGCCAATGCTTCGGCAATGCTTGTCGTTGTTTTTAAAAATAATAAAAAAGAAATAATAACGATATTTACACACATACTTTCACCCTTAAGACAATTGAAATACGATCTTGCGTTTTTTACACTTGCTTATCAATTGTCATCGTTCTTTATTTTACTTGATTCGATTCTATTGTTGATACATATATAGCAATACATTATTATTTATTATTTAGGATAATTTTGTTGTAACATGTCATATCGCGGGCGTGGTGGAGGAGGAGGAGGAGGAGGAGGTTTTCGAAATGGACGCGGAGGCGGTTCTCGTGGAGGTCGAGGAGGAGGTGGAGATCGAAGAAGCGGGTAAAGAATAATTGAAATTTCATCATTATAATTTTAATATAAAAGATTATTTCATATATGGAGTTATTAAAATAAAAATTTTTATAATAATACTTTTTTTTTTTTAATTAATGTATACAATTTATCGAATGGCGTATATTATAGTTTATAGGCACGCAATTATGAGTGTTCGATAATGTAATGATTGAAACACGCTATTCAGAATCATAATGTTTTATATTTTCAACATTAGAGATTAGACAATTATTTAAAAATATTTATTATATTGTAGATTTGATTATGGTCCACCAGAGCAAGTAACTCCCTTATGTCATTCCGAATGGTCAGTCCAAGATGACCTTGTTGGCAAAGTCGATATAGAACAAGTTCCTTACTTTAATGCACCAATTTATACAGAAAATAAACAACAAATTGGCAAAATAGATGAAATATTTGGAAATATTAGGGACTTTTATGTATCAATTAAGTTATCAGAAAATATTAAAGCTGCAAGTTTTGAAAAAAATACAAAGGTATTTAATAAAGCTTTTATTTGTACTTAAATGCTTTACATTAAAATTTTCATTTGTTTCCTGAAAGAGAAAAGGTAAATGCAGTAAGAATTTTGTACAAATGATTTTTTTTACGCTGCAATTGTTGATAAATCAAATTTGGATAGAATATGCAAATGAAATATAAATAATGTCAATAATTGTATGCTAGCGTGAATAAACTTGTAATCAAAAAAATTTGAAATTCGAAGTTGTATTATCGTATATTCACTATAATAATGGTAATTTTATTATTTCAGTTATTCATAGATCCAGCAAAACTTTTGCCACTTCAAAGGTTTCTCCCAAAACCGCCTGGTTCAGTTCAAAAACGTAGTGGCGGTGGTCGTGGAGGTGCAGGCGGAGGTCGTGGAGGCTCCAGAGGTGGTGGTGGTCGTGGCGGTGGTTTTGGTGGCTTCAGAAGTGGTGGAAACTTCAGAGGTAGAGGTGGAGGCGGTGGATTTGGCGGCGGAAGAGGAAACGGTTTTGGAGGCAGAGGCGGTGGAGGTGGAGGCGGAGGCGGTGGATTTAGAAGTGGCAGAGGAGGGTTTGGTGGTGGAGGCGGCGGCGGTGGTGGAGGAGGTGGAGGTGGAGGAGGATTTAGAGGAAGGAGTAGATGGTAGTGCAAGGACAATGAAATTACTATGTAAGATCTTAATGTCGGAGGGACAGTATATTCTGAGCAAAGATATCGGAGATAATGTGTAATGTGCTGACGAATGAAAGCTTGTAACGAAGTTAAAGAAAATATTGGAAAAGTGTGAAGTTTATGTGAGATTTTGTACGTAGGTTATAATTGAATAAAAACCTTTTTGTTATTAATAATTTTTATCAAAGCATAAAGTTTAATATGCTTAACAGATGAAATATAATACATATTTATCATCATAAATTGAATGTCGCTTTATTTTAAACTTCATCAAATTTAATATGTTTTCCTAATTCCTTTTCAGCTTTTTTCAACAATTTATTACGTCCTCTTTGTTTTACTCGAATTTTATTACCAATTTTCTCTTCTCGATCCTTTACAATCTTTTCCCAATAAGATTTCTCTTCTCCTCCTAGTATTACAGTTACATATTTATGAAATAAGTTATTAATTTTTACTTATATGTACTTAATCTTTTATATATTTACCAGTTAACACCGTAAAATGTTTGCTTTCATTAGATTTTTGTATAAATGCCGCTGTAGCTTCTGACGAGTCGCATCGAATGAAAGCTTCATGCGCACCTTCTTTGATATCTATATATTTAATATTATTATTGCTTTTTAATTCAGCCTAGAAATAGAATAAAATATTAATATTTTGTATCGAACTTACAGAATTAAATATACATTATAAAATTACAATTACCTTGAAGCCTTTGACATCCACGCAGGGTTCATTAAGTTCAACCTTTACTATTACACCTGGCATAAATTCTAAATTTGAAGCCTGTTTCTCGTTTTTTTCAACATTTTCTTCGTGCTCGGCTTCTAATTTATTCCTATCAGCCCACTGATTCCTTCTTGTTCTTCTCATGTGTTGTTTCAATTGTTTCATTTTGGATCTCTGAAGCTCTAAATATTTATTTCTTAATTTTTTCCAATCTCTCTTGCCCATAACTTGTAATCCCACATCTGCGGTTTCTAATACTTCATAAGCGCCATGATGCTTACGCTTCCTTTTCTTTTTTCTTTTCTTTTCCGATACATCCCCATTTAAATACTCGCCCGTTTCTTCGTTATCTACTGTTTCATCAGCCTCTGTTTTAAGAGAAGTATGTGCAATTGCTTCTTCGTTTTTTAATTTTTTTTGCTTTTTATAACTTTCTTTAAGATTCCTTTTTTTATCATGTACGTCTTCTTCGTTTGAGCATTCAACAATTTCTTTATTGTCTTCAGTTATTGTACTTCCTGCTGGAATAGAAATTTGTTCAGTTTCTTCAGATTTTATTTTCTTTTGCTTCTTGCAGCTTTCTTTAACAATTTTCTGTGATTCAATTCCTGGATCGGGAATCTCTTCTAAAGATAATCTGTTTCTTCGTTTTTTTCCACGCTTCTCTTCTTCTACATTTGAATCTGAAAGGTATGTATTTAATTCTTTATCACTATCGGCATTTTTTCTTTTCTTTGATTTTATTGTATCTGACTGATCAGTTCCGGAGTCCCCAGGATCATCTGTTTTCATAGACTTTTTTCTTTTTCTTTTAACCTTGGATTTTTCAAATTCCGAAGACTTTTCTTTTTGCACATTATCTCCATCGACGTTGCTGTCATAGTTATTTTCATCAGGTTTTCTAAAAGTATGCGCGTCATTCCCATCTTGTTTATTTTCTTCTGCGTAAGTTGTAATACTCAACAAGTCTGTTGGTGAGCTTTGCGATGGCAGCTCACAACCTTTTGCTCTAAATGCCTGGAAATGTTATTTATTCAATTTACGCTAATTTTTAATGCATAATAATTAAATTTTACATTTACAGACGTACTTTTAAACATTTGTCAGCAGCTTCTGGAGTTTCAAATTCAACAAAGGCAAAACCCTTAATTTTATGATTAAATTTGAATTTTGGAATTGAAACATAAGCAACCGGTCCATACTCGGAGAAGAGAGTAGTCAACCACTCGTGATCAACATCTGATGGCAGTCTTTGAACGTACACCGTACATTCGTCGATATTTTCTTTCTCTACAATTGGCGTTATCCGACAGACTTTGGTACCATCCTCGGATACCTTGAGTATTTTAGACTTTTGAAGCGCATTGATAATTCTATTGACATCGGTAGTTAATGATCTAATTTTATTGAATCTTAAAAATACTTCGAGATCGATATCTAAAATGTTTAAATTTTATTATTAAAGGTTCGATATCTATAAAACTTTATATGCGCATATTAAATTTTAAAACTTACTCGGCTCATTCCTAATAAGCCCAGCTAGAAATCTATCTTTGCTTAAATTTGAATCGCCAAAATAAAACTCCATTTGTTTAAGAATAGCAGCATGAAGTGCTTTCTTTCTATGCCGTACCTTTCCATGATGAATATTATTTGACTCTTCGTTAGTAACATCCAGCACATTTAAAGCCTTGACCTCAGGTTGAATTTGAGGCACTGGTATAACTTCCGAAGCTAACTCAATATCAGAATTGAGTTCTTCAGAAACCATTATTGTTTGTTTTTGTTTGTTCAAACGGTGCCTGCCAAAAAAATCGTTTGTATTAATGGAGTTTAAACACGGTATGGTAGCTTATGTGGAATAATACAATTGAACTTACAGTCAATTGTTGTCATAAAATATGGGCTTCGGATAAAAGCAAAACAGAGACTAAGTAGTAAAGTTGTAATTTGTTACTTGATTAACATTTAAACGGAATCATGCTATTTCGGCGAGTAAAATACGGCTTATTCCTACATCAAGAAATATTTAAATGAGTTGTTAATTATATTTTTCATCTACTTTGAAACTCAATTGATTGGTCGACAAGTTTGGAAAAGGGGACCAATCGCAAAAATATCTCAAAATCCAGGGTGGGCGAGCCGTTATTTTTGAAAAGTATCCTTAACGTGCCTTTCTAACCTCTTCTCCGTAGCTTGAAAACTTCAAGTCATTCGTAGCTCGTATTTAGGTGAAAAGTTTTTAAAACTTGCATACGTACGCGAATTAAGGAAAATGGAAGAGGTCGGCATTACTTTGCCAGATAAGGTAAAAATAGAAGTCCTAGCTGAAGGAAGAAAAGCTATTATTTATATTTTAATGATGTGATTATTTGTCGTATGTAAGAGCTGCGGATGAATTATTGGTTATATTACGGCGTTCGCGTACTACATTTTCATTGGATATTTAAATGTTAAAAAGAGCAAATAATTCTGCCGCTAATCTATTGATTCTAATGAATGATAATTTGTTATTGCGATCTTTGATTAATTTTTCTAATTAATTTTCAACTATGATTTTAAGGATACATGTGAAATTGACTCTAAACCAGTAACTGGTCATTGCACTGGTGGTGCAGAAGAACTAGATGTTGAGGATCTTTATACTAAATACAAGGTATAAGCCTTAAGAGGCATTATGTTGATTTAATTCTTTTTTACTTTTACTTATCAAACTAATTATTAATTTGATTAATTATTAAAAGAAACTTCAACGCATGCTTGAATTTTTGGAAGTTCAAGAAGAATATATTAAAGACGAACAGAGAAATTTGAAAAAAGAATATTTACACGCTCAAGAGGAAGTGAAACGCATACAGAGTGTACCATTAGTGATTGGTCAGTTTTTGGAAGCAGTCGATCAGAATACTGGAATCGTTGGCTCCACAACGGGATCTAATTATTATGTGCGCATTTTATCAACCATTGATCGAGAATTATTGAAACCTTCAGCTAGCGTTGCTCTTCATAAGCATAGCAATGCCCTTGTGGATGTTTTACCACCCGAGGCTGATTCTAGTATCTCCATGCTTCAAGCTGGTAATTATATCTTTTTAATAATTTGATATTATAATTTGACGTTATTATATATAACCATTATATTGAATTAGACGTCAGTTGATCATTATTTCCTCTTAATTATGATCTTAAATAATTATTTAGACATTCTTAATACATTATAGATGAAAAGCCAGATATCCAGTACAGCGATATTGGAGGTATGGATATGCAGAAACAAGAGATTAGAGAGGCAGTGGAGTTACCATTAACTCATTTTGAACTTTATAAGCAAATTGGTATTGACCCACCAAGAGGTGTATTAATGTATGGTCCACCAGGATGTGGAAAAACTATGCTCGCTAAAGCTGTTGCTAGACACACTACAGGTAATCACTTTGTGTTTTTTATTTTACTATTTTGATTTTATTATGGTTGCTTATATTCTTTTTTATTATCTTATATTTTATTATATTATCTATATATTATCTTCTTTTGTTTGAAAGCTGCTTTCATTCGAGTGGTTGGCTCTGAATTTGTTCAAAAGTATCTTGGAGAAGGTCCAAGAATGGTACGAGATGTCTTTCGTTTGGCAAAAGAAAATTCTCCAGCTATTATTTTTGTTGACGAAATTGATGCAATTGCAACAAAGCGTTTTGATGCTCAAACAGGAGCTGATCGTGAAGTACAACGTATTTTGCTGGAACTGCTTAATCAAATGGATGGTTTTGATCAAACAACTAATGTCAAGGTTATAATGGCTACTAATAGGTAAACAATTATCTGTTCAAAATTATCTGTATCTGCGGCTATCCTTATTTAATAATATCTCAAATTTCAGAGCTGATACTCTTGACCCTGCTTTGCTGCGTCCAGGTAGATTGGATCGTAAAATTGAATTTCCACTTCCTGATAGAAGACAAAAACGACTAATTTTCTCTACTATCACTACTAAAATGAACTTGAGCGAAGAAGTTGATCTTGAAGATTATGTTGCTCGTCCGGATAGAATTTCAGGCGCAGATATTAATGCTATTTGCCAAGAAGCTGGAATGCACGCTGTACGCGAGAATCGTTACATTGTGTTAGCCAAGGATTTCGAGAAAAGCTACAAGAATAATATCAAAAAAGATGAATCAGAACATGAATTTTATAAGTAAATTATTAATTTTCGATTTGAGAATTGTTTGTACAAAGCTGAAATACTGCTTTTATTTTACCTAAATGTGTTTAAAATTTATAATAAACATAGATTACAAGAATCTTATATACACATTAATTTACATGTTAACAACAATCATTTTATAACTACCTAATAAATAAATTTGGTTTACATCAAGAAATTTTTTAAATAATTTGGCTCGTTATTTCCTCTTAATTTTTCTATGAATAGAATTCAATAGAGTAAATGTATATTACAGGCTCATGCACGCACACACATCTTCTCATACGCAATTGTACACAATCAAAATTTAACCTATAAATTACGATCAATTACGATCAATTTAGAGTTTCATTAATATTATAATTAGTATTGTCCAGCTATTATGAATGTTCATACTGCGGAAAATATGAATCTAGAAATGAATTTACCTCGTGTATTAATATCAAATTCAAAACGTGAAAAGGCTAAAGAGATAGCAAGTAGTATGTAACAATTGGTGTTATATGTTTAAAGAAAATTTTGTTGATTTAAAAATAATGAGCATTTTTAAATTAATTTTTCTTTAGATATGGGAGCCAAATATTTATCACAACAAGCTGACATAGAAACTTATTTATTAGATATTGACAATAAATATTATACAGCTCAAATTTTATTATGTATAACTGACAATTTATCAACAAATCTGTCAAATTTTGAAGCATTAATATTTTATTATGATTTAGAAACAGTGAGATATTCTTATTTAATGTAGCATGTATTAATATTTTAATTCTGCTTAAACTTTTTAGGAAGAAGCTTTTCGTACTATGACTGAACAAGTTGTACCGTTACTTGGTCGATCAGAAGCAGAAATATTATTACTAGTTTGTAACTCTATTCCTAATGCAGCAGTCCGAGAAAGAGGTAATCATCAGAATTAATTATCATAAATGTAATTTTTGTTAATAAAATTAATATTCAATATAATTATTTCGACAAATTTATGAATTTAGTTTTAGAGTGGACGGCATTGAGAAAATTTGAACTTATTGAACTGGAGCATTCGGATCCTGCAGAAATTATGGAGCTTGAAGAAGATCAAAGCAAATATGGAATTGAACGAATCGTTGAAGCTTTGGAAACTCATATGTGGCCAAACATTAATCTAAAAAATTGTCATTAAACTTTTGTTATATAAAAACAGTAGAAATAAAAATAATAAATCTAATTAATATTTCTAGGTTCAAAAAAGAATACTCAAGAACCACAATTCGAAGTGAATGAAGTTGGTGACCAATTAGAAAATGTTCGTTTAAGTAATACACAAGATATTTCAGAACGTTTACAAATGGAAAGTGTTCTTGGTAAGATTTGGGAACCACTAAGACAAATTATGTCAATCTACTTACGGAGATTTAATTACTATTGTTTCATTAATTTTTTTTATCGTATTATATCTTTGTTTAATTAATTTAATTAAATATTAATTTTGAAGATGGAATTATGAATAACGAAGGAGCTGATTTTGGAGAACTATTTAGCCACTTAAAAGCAATGAAAGAACACGCAGCGTCGATGCCTTCAAATCAAAGAAGAGTTGCAGCGGAACAATTAGTAACAGCATTTTGGAAAGCCATAGGTGGTGATCCTTCAGAAGTTGATGATATAGATTAATTCTTGTAAATCTTATAGTGCAAGATTTACAAACAGTACATAGAAATTTAAATTGATCCAAATAATTTCAAGCCATTAAATAAAATTATATACATATTTTATCAAGTTAAATTCAATTTTTTTTATGTTAAATTTATTTCTTAAAATTGATTTAAAAGGTCAGTTGAATCAAATCAAATGAAACAAATTAGCTTGGATTATTTTTTATTTCTATTTTATTATTGTAAAATATATAGAAATGGTGGATGTAAGATTCACAAAATTATTTGTATTTTATTTAATATTTAGAACTATGTAATTAAATTATTACTTCATTTAATATTCTTTAAAGTTAAATTAAGTTTAAAATTAAATCTATATTATCGATAAATTAAAAAAATTTTTTTTTCTTCAATAAATTATTAAACATCTCAATTTAATGGTAAAAATCTGTTAAAAAATGTGTTTAAAAAAAGTATTTTTTTAATGTAGTTATATTATAATTAAAGCTGTACCATGATTATATATTGTATTATTAAGATTGTATTTAAAATGTGACAAAATCTATGAACGTAGAAGTTTATGAAGCAAGAGAAGTACTTTTTTGTTCTTATTTATAGCGCAATTCTTATTATTGTAG
The DNA here is from genome assembly GCA_030522565.1 of Ceratosolen corneri. Lineage (NCBI taxonomy): Eukaryota > Metazoa > Arthropoda > Insecta > Hymenoptera > Agaonidae > Ceratosolen > Ceratosolen corneri. The sequence continues at coordinate 23,867 of JAPYYT010000211.1, forward strand.
ATTTGATAATAAAATTGACATTAAACTAGTTTTAAAATTTTTCATTTTTCTTCCTTCAGTTGTACCAACCATTATGTAACCTCCTTTGCTTGTCCTTATTTCTTATTATCAAGTTAAATAAAAAAAGTTTTAATTGACATTTCCGATACACGAAATAACATATCCAATACGCACAATATAATTTATCGATTCTTTTAAATATTAATATCAATCTCTATCGACTGAATTATTCAACTTTTTAAAGTCTGAATTCTGTGAGTTGTCACTTCTGTCGTCTAATCAGGCTTACGAAAAGCAAAATGTCTGTCGCGTTGTGTGTATCATAAGAGATCTGAAACAGGTTACGGCTAAAATTTAGAATTAAATAGTTAATACGTAATAAAGTATGTGTGCTGGAAAGTGAGGAAGCACGTTGCCTATAGAGATTATGCAAAGTATTGTCGTAGTAATGTTTTCGTTTATCGGCGAAATTTAGGTATAAAAATTTTATTTAAATATTTTGGAGGGAGACCTTTCAATCATTTTCATCTTTTATTATAATAATTAACCGACTTTTCGTTTACATGTAAATGTGATGAGTAATAGCAGATTTAATGTATTTTCAAGACGTATTGTCAATTTTCACAAGTGTCAGAAGGGATTTATGAGTACATCAATTAAAATTTTTTAGAAAACAAGTCTTGGGATTTTTATCTACTATTTGGCTTTGTATTATCAAATTTTAATGTCTAGCGGTGCAAAATTAACATTCACATTTGTATCAAACGACAAAGCAATAATTATTTACTCAACCAAACGTTTATAGCTTTTGTAATATATGAAATTACTCTTTAATCTTTAAAAATTGTTAAAGTTTAGATAATTATGACGAAGTTCAAATATTTAATGCGATGATCTTTATAATTTTGAAATTAGAATTGAAATTAGAATAGAATTGAACATTTGAAATAATATTAAAATGCAAGGTAAGTTTACCTATTCAGAAATACATACATTGAGCTTTTTCATCAATATAAATGCATTTAGTATCTATAAACTTAAATGTGCATATACCTTGGATCATTATTTTAAGAATGAAACAAATTAAAATTTAATGAACAGAAAATTGATAATCGATAAATAAATTTAACATCTCAAAAGGCTCATTTATATCTAAGCTCATTTTATAAGTAAATTTATATTACTCTTTCATATTAAAACCAAAGCTTTATCGTAAAATAATTATCTTACTTGATATATATCTTAAATACTTAAAGCAACAGATTTATAAATAATATATATTAGGCATTGATAGTTCAATAATTATTTTAGTGTAAGTATGTTGTAAGGAAAATTGATATTAAAGAAATCTTCATTGATGAGTTCAATTGATTTTAATAATAAAACCAATTGCATTTTTAAGTACCTAACCTATTGTTTAATATACTTTTCATATCGATAACTTATTCTTAATTGGAATAACTCAGATGATAGTAAATTCTTATTGTACATATTTCATTTATTAATTTTGAAAATTAATTATTTGATTGTGACACGTTGAATGTTATTTCTTGAAGATGCCAGTGAAATAGGTGAATTAGTACCTTTACCAAAAATGGAACCTAAGGAAGTCAGAGATCCATTCCCAATGGATCTAGTTAAGCTAGAGGATATTGAAACACCTGCTACACCCGATAGTTCGAAAGGAGAAGTTAGTAGTGATTCTGTAAAGATTGAAAGTCCAAAAATATGGAAACCTGTACTTGGAAAAATTCAAGCCAAAAAGAGATTAATGGCTTTTGCAAATAAATTTAATCCAATGCCAAAAGTACATAAGTTAAAAATGAAAGGTGATAGAGTTAAGAGTAAGTTAAATAATAATTTATCTTGATGTGCATTTAAAAAAAATTTGTCACATTTATTCATTGAATGAATGTTTTATAATTTTATTTATTAGGGCAAGAAAAAATTTTGGCAATAGAAGAAATAGTGAGAGAAGAAAACAAAAATAGATTAGCTGCTCAAGGTATAAAAATATTTTATTTTAAAAGAATCATTGGTTACAGTTTGCAGTCTAAAATATTTTAACAATTTTTAAATTTTAGAAATGAGAGATATTAACATAAGAAATGCGTTACATGATAAAAGAGCTAGGGAATCTAGTAGAGAAAGGAAAAGCGAAGAACGGTATTCAAGAAGATCAGGATCATCGTCTTATAGGAGAAAGAGTGATAGGTATAAATAATTTTAAAAACCTTATTTTGTATTATTTACATTTGATTTGCTTATATACAATTATTTTTGTAGGGAAAGAAGACATAGCCGAGACAGAAAATCTCGCAGTAGATCAAGACAACGATCCAGTCGTAAATCATCTCAAGAAGATGAACGCTATAGTAAGAGTAAGTACAAAGACAAAAATGAAAAAACGGACAAAAGAGAACGGAAGGAGAGAAAAGATGACTCGAAGTATAAACGAGAAGAATCAAGGCACAAAGAAGAAGAATCTAAATCATCCGATAAAAGCAAAAAACAAGATACGAAAACAGAAGAACCCAAGGATGACGATAGGAAAACCGATAATGTTAAACAAGATTTAAAATCAGAATCTTTGAAACATGAGGATATAAAATTTGAAGATAAAGATAAGAAACAAGATCCAAAAATAGATGAAGACACCAAAAAAGAGGATTCTAAATCTGAAAGTACTAAAGAAGGAGTTAGTGATATCCAGCAAACTGAATTTAAAAGCGAAGAATGTAAAGAAGAACCTAAAGAAGAACCTAAAAAGGCCGAGGTTAAGAAGACTGAAGAAATAAAAATTAACAAAATGGAAAAGGTAGAAATTAATAAAAAGGAGGATAAATCTGATGGAAATAACAAAGATGATCAAAAATTTGATCAGAATAAGCGAAATGATTTAAAATCAGACGCAGATAAGAAAGATGAGATAAAGTTGGATAAGCCAAGAAAGGATTTGAAAACTGATATTGGAAAAAAAGAAGAAGTCAAATTGGATAAATCAAAAAAAGAAGAGTTTAAGTTAGAAGCCAATAAGCGGGATGAGTCCAAAATTGATACAAAGCGAGATGATGATCGCGATGAAAGTAAAATAAAACGAGATGATGCTACATGTAAGCGAGCAAATTCAAGAGATAAAAAATTAGAAAGAATTGATGTCAAAGAGAAACGGGAAGAACCTAGGATGAAGGTACACAGAGAGCGAGAAAGAGAGAAAGATAAACTGAGAGAAATAAGAGAGAAAGAACTATTAAAATGTCGTTCCTGGAAAGAATTTCGAAAATACGGATTTTTTATTGATGATGTGGGATATATTAAGCGTAATGATAATGGTGATAAAATCAGTAAACCTAGGTTTGTTTAATTTTGTATATTTATGTATATTTATGTCAGTCGATACATTCATTTGAATGAATCAAAATTTTATCTTCTTTACACTATTTTTATTTTTATATACTTTTTTTCTTTTGTATTTAATAAAAGTTAAAAGCTGTTTCATATAAGGAGTTATAAAATTTGTAATCTTAAAATAATATACAACTACTGAAATAATCGTATGCTCTATTTATAGATCCCCACAGGATTATAATCAATATCTTGAACAAATATTAATGCTATCCGATAGCCGAATGCATCGTTATGCCTTTCTTGCTGAAGGTCCAAATGGGCCTAAAGAATATCCACCAGAGATAATAAAAGCTACAAAAAATAAGCCTTTGATATTGTATTGTGAAAATCCAAGACACCCAATATATTTCGATCGTCAACATTTGCTAAGAGTCATCTCACCTAATAGAAGGGAGAAAATGGAAGATATCTGTGAAGCAACACAAATAAGGTGAATATTACATATTAATTTATCGTATATATTAAACGTGATATAAATAGTATTATTGCTTATTGCTTTATTTATTCTACTTTCAACCCTCCATCTCTTGTAATACATAATACATACCATCATAATCTAATTATCTACATAGAAGAAAGTATTTTTAGTTTACCATTGTATATATAAAATATTTTTAATATTAATTTAATTAAAATGTTAAAAACATAAAATGTTTAAAAATTAAAACTAATAATTGTTAGAATTTATTGTTGGTTAGCTATGAAAGAATTTTCATAATTTTTTTCAATGCATTTTTTCAATGCATTTTTTCAATACAATTAACATTACAGAATAATAACATCAGAGCGTGAAGAAGGTCATCACGAAAGACTTTGGTATAAAACTATGGATCCATCGAAATCAATAACCATAAGGACTTCTATCGATGTACCATCTTTTCCGAGGTCAAAATGGGATAGTGAGAATGAATTGAGTGACAACGATAATGTTTTTGAAAAATCTCAAGAAGAACATGTTTTAATTAGTGAACGAAATCTTGTGGAATCATCAACGGAATCCGAATCAGAGTCTCAAAAATCACTGCCACAGTCGGAGCCAAAACCACAATTAGATTCACAATTACAGTTACAGTTATTGTCACAGCCTAAGCCAGAATCCCGCGAATTGAAACAAACTGCAACCCAACAGTGTAAACAATTTTTTTTATCATTCATTTAAAAGACTTCGCTGTCATTATTGTATAATATTTTTAATTCATATTATATTATATTGAGCATTAGACCGATCGAAGGTATTACAGTTTTAAGGTTTTATCGTTTTATAATTTACAGATCTGGAGGAGCAATTAAATAAGACGAAAAATAAACATAAACCCAAACCCAAACATTCTCAATCACCTTCGCCTAAAAGAAAGGACAAGTCGCCATCCCATAAAAAATACAAAGACGAAAAAAGTAAACACGAGAAACACCGAAATCGTGAAGATAAGCATCACCATCACCAGCATCACTACAAAGATAAGATTCTAATAGAAGAACCAAAGGATATCCCTGTTGAAATTTGCGAAAAAGCCAAATCATTGACACCGGAGCCTGAAATTGGTGATAATAAACTGGTGTCGGAATATGAACAATTTATAAAAATGCTTGGCAGTTCGGAGACTACAACTACGACTAAACCCAAGGTAATGAATTCAACTGACGAAGAGGTGCAAGAAACGTCGGTGAATATGTCGTCACCTTCGACCTTCTACGAATTCAGTTTGGAAACGAAAGCATCCAAGGCTTCCTCAATTACAAGTTTCAACCTCGGGGATATTCCAACGCCGACTCAAAATCCTGGCAATGAGATCATTGCCCCCATAACGACACCCATTAGAGAAATTAGAAATATAGAAAAAGAAAAGACAAGCGAACAATCTACCGAATCCGACAAAGATATGAACGAGCAGTCACAACTTCAAGTAAGATAAGCAATGATTATCATTATTATTAATTATATTTAAATTGATGTTTAAACATTTGTAAGTGGCAACAGTGATAGTTGGCCGCTTCAATTCAATCAACATGCACAGTTCCTTTAATATACTTTTAAATAAAATGCTTATTAGTACATTTATCGATTAGAATCTATGTCAATTTGTGTTATTCGTTGTATAGTAAATATTTGCGCATATTTAATATGTATTAAGCATTTACGTGTGCATTTTTATTATCTTATTTTTAGAATACCTTCTTACCGATTCAATCCTTATCACAAGGGAAAGTGAATAGCGAAGAATCCAATGATCAGTACGAGTCATCCGAGGATGATGACAATTCCCCTTCGATTCCAAGCGATTGGGAAAACGTGAAGATCAAAGTGGAGAAGGTGAGCGATGGCGACGATGTTTCAGATAGCAGATCTGGTGGAGCCTCGAGCGGTAAGATGAAAAATTCGAAGAAACGACGTAAGCGCCGAGAGAGTTGGAGCAGCGATTCAAGTTTCTCGTCGAGCTCAGATTCCGAAGAGATCCGGGCGAAGCGTCGTAAGCATCGTAGGAAACGGCCGAGGAAGCCATCGAGCACCGAGTCTGAAAGCAGCGACAGCAGTTCCACCGACAGTTCGAGTTCCGAAGAGTTACGCAAGAGAAAGAGGCGTAAAAGCGATAAGAAGAAGAAGAAGGCAAAGCGCATGAAGAAACTGAGCAAGAAACCGAAGCGCAAACGCAGGCGTAAGGCCAGTACGGAGTCGAGTAGTAGCGACTCGGACGTGCGGCCAGCTAAGAAAAAGAGATCACGGCGCATGAAGGCCAAGAGAAAGAAAGAGAAATTGGATAGACAGAATGCTGATGGGAACGCAGATAAAAGTAAGACGAAGAACGAGAAAAGTAGCGAGGGCAAGCGCCACAAGGCCGCGAAAATCAAAGAGGAATCGCAGAAATCTGGTAAAAGCAAGCAGGCAATCGCAGAGCCTGAAGCGACATTGTTACATAAGGGCAGCATCGAGTTGGCCAAGAATTCCAAGAGCCCGATCCTCCACGAAGGCAGAAATCGGGGAATAAGCGAAGAGACCTACTCCGAGTGGGAAAGGGACAGCATGCCTAGGCAAATTGGACAGGAGCACGATAAAAGCTTGCAAATCCCAGAGGAACCAAGGCCAAAAGAGCTAGTCAAAAAGAAGGAGATACAGGATGAGATGAAGAGTGACACTGGTAAGGATCCCCGACCTCTGGAGAATAAAATGGACGAGGATAAGATAAGCGAGTCCGAGGACGACAATGCCAAGGACGTAGATAATAGTAGAAGCAAAAAGAAGAAGAAGGATAAGGACTCGGAGAGGGAGAGCCAAGAATTTGAGAGCGAATGGGAGAGGGACAGCAAGCGCCCGGCTAAAGCTGCCGCGAGCGACGAGGAGACGCAGAAGTACATCTCTTTGGAAAAGAAGCCGGTCGTCGATTGGAGCGATACGGATTTTGATTCCCTCAATGTACTCTCGCTCACTCAGCTTGAGCAGCAGCAGGCCGTGGACAAGTCCGAGATATTTGCCAACGAATGGGAAGTGGACAGCCTCGATGCCATGCCAGATTCCACGACGAGCTTGAAAATAGAAGCGCCAAAAGCGAAGAGGCACGATAAGGGAATTCGATACGATAAGGATACCGATACGTACATACCTGTGGATGTGGAAAGCACGAAGGATAGCAAGAGGAAGAAGGAGAAGCGAGCCAATACGATTAGGATTTGGGAGGACGAGCAGGAGAATGCCGAACGGGAAGAGCTGTTGTTATCTTTGGAGAAGGAGGCGGCGATGGAGAGCAAAGAAAACTTGGTCGGCGAAATCGAGGGTCAGTTGCTTTCAAATAAATTTCCTGCCACGGCACCCACACACTCCCATCCCCCCTCCCCACACCCGCTCATTGTAACAACGTACTAGTTATGTTTTAATTTTTTGCTTAACGAGAGAGCATTATTCGTGTGACTTGGATGAATTTAAGCTCATTGGGCGTTTCATTTGTTCGACAGTTTTTCAAATTTTTTTTCCTTGGTGCTTGGTGCAGGTAAAAAGAGCCTTGTGAAGACGAGCGAGACTGCGACCAGAATTGCGGTAGACGATAAGCCGCGTCGCAAGAGCCGCTGGGACGTCGAGAACCATCCAGATGACTTTGAAAACGCACCGCCTGTGATGTGGGAGGTGGAAGGCAATGTCTGGCTGAAACTCACGGCCGTCGACAACACCCACAACATGATGGGCTCCAAGACAAGCGAGACGTCGTTCAACAGCCCGTTACTCGAGGCTGTGAGCGCGCGCGTCAAGGACGAAACGGCCAAGGTGAACTCGGCCTCGTTGGTGCGTTACACGCCACCCAAGGACATGAGCATCGTCGACTCGCCCAAGAGCTTGAGGAGGAAGATGGAAGAGATCGCGATGCTGGAGCGGGCGTTGACGGCCAAGGACATGGATCTGAGCCCCACGGATGTGATGAAGAATTTGGGCAAACTGAAAAAAAGCTTTGACCCTAAGAACAGCCTCAACTTGGAGGCCCCGGCAATAAATGAGATCGTAAGTATATGGCAATTGGCATCGTCGTGGACTACAAGTGTCAAAAGTGCCTGTATTACCTTGCTCAAAAACCTTGCGCGCATAGGGTAGGTGAACAATCTCGTGTTAAAAGTACTGTAAAATACAAATGTAAGTGTATACGAGGCAATTGATTAAACGATGTTCGTATTGTAATGTATCGCTGGCTGGGTAGTCGGTGAGTTTTATCGCGTTAAATCTGACTGAGAGAGGAATTAAAATATAAATCTCGAAACAAATGGCGCTCAATTTCAAAGGTAACGAATTTTTTTCTAGGCCGCGTCAAAGGATCAAAAGGCGTTGGATGCGTACAACAAGACCAAGCAGGATGTCGAGGATCCACTGTCGTTAAGCCAGGATACGACATTGTCGTCGAAGCGAATCAAAGAAGAAGTAGTTACGCCAAGTGGTTGGGGGACAAAGCGGCCGGAAATCGACGAAGCCTCGGAATTCGGTATACCCGGCTTGGCTGAAATTGATTCTAAAATCGATGTTGCGGGTAGCTCGTACAGGGACATTTTTTTAGACATTGAAACGATAAATTTTGAAAATAAAATGCTAAGCAAGGGTAATAAGAAGTCCGTGGAGCTGAGTACGACCGAGGACAGTTCGAAGGAAATGCTGAAATTGGTGCCGAAGCAAGTGCTAACTCGCCAGAACAGCGAGCAATCGAAATTCGCGAATAATTCGCCGGAGTCGTTTAAAAAGAAAATTTGCAACATTGATAATCACGAGTTGCCCAAGCCCGTCGAAAGTATAAAGATGGAGGATGCCCAATCTAGTCTGAGAACTGTGAGTTCGAAATCTCCGCCGAGCGTGAAACGGAAAAGCCCGATTCGTAAAGATCGCGACAATGAGAATCGTAGCACCAAAAGTGGCTCGAAAAATGTCGAGAAAGACTGTAAAGATAAAAAGGAATACCAAAGTCGTACGTCAAGGCGGAGCCCGATCAGTTCCTGGGACTCTAAGGAACCAATTAAAAGTGGAAGTACTAGTCGAAATGCTAGCCTTAGCAGGAGTAGGAGCAGAAGTCGAAGTCCTCGTAAGCGGGACGACCGATCCAAACTGACGCACGGCAAAAGGGACAAAAGAAGTCCTGCTAAACAAACTTCTTCGTACAGGGGTAATGCACGATTATTCTAATCAATATGCCAACAACTTAAATTATTCACGCTACCCCTCACTCCCAAACCTCTCTTTACACTTGACTTTCTCATTGTTGATATTGATAAAGCCGTTAAATGCCATTTCACTGTCCCATTCGCGTCTTGGGCCATTTCGGCCCGCAAATGTGCTTTATATTAAATGTACTTCCGTATTTTCGAATCAGCAGATAATGTGAAAAAGAGTTCATCCAGCAAAAGTGATCGAAGCAAACGAAGATACGACGATGGTTTCGATGCGGAGAAGGGCAGGGATAAGCCCTACGATCCCATGGAAATTCTCCGAGAAAGAAACTACGAGAGTGACAGGATCCGCGGCAGTAGGCAAGTTCCCCCATTTCATTATTTCATTGTCAAATTTCATTCCCGCCCGCCCTCTCGCCATTACACAATGTTTTTCAATTTTTTTTTTCTTTTATCGCCCAGGTCACGAATAGAGGAGGACGTGCAAAAATCTTGGCGACACTCAGACCATCCCGACGATAAAATACTAATCAATCCATATCCAAACGAGTACAATTATGAAAATAAAATGCGATCAAGGGACGACAGTTTAGATAGAGATGCTAAAGGACATCGCTCCAGTGCTAGAAATAGAAGCAGCAGGTACGTAAATTAACAGTGAAAGAAGCTTGAACAATTGAACAAGCTCACTCTCATATTGTGTAAGCAAATATTTGCAATGGCCCTTTGGCCGTATATATATATTTTTTTTTTCTTCTTCTTATCCTCCTTCTCTTTTAATTGGATTGTACTGATCTACTGATAAAATTGCACGACGACAATTTTACAGAGACTCGGGGAAAATTTTCGACAGAAGAGACAGAAAGGACAGTCGTTCTCCGGACTCGCTGAGCAGTACACCACTACCGCGACTACGTGAGAAGCTGCCTCCGTTAAGAAAACTGTCACCACCGCGTTCCTCCAGGCGCTCGCCGCCCCCTAGATCGAAGTACCGGTCGCGTTCACGCTCGCGTTCAAGATCATGGTCGAGATCGTTGACAAGATCGAGATCGAGATCCCGCTCAAGGAGCAGGTCAAACTCGAGGTCGCGATTCCGTAATCACGAACTGAGACTTTTGGACAAGTCTCGACGCTCTAGGTAAACGTTCATTTCACCTAATAGCTTTATTAATTCTTTATTTAGAGCGGGCATTGAATTTGCCACGCAAGTTGTAAAATGATGAGGACCTTTTGATATATAAAAGTGTCGGTATGAAGTAGCAATGACACATTGAATTGAATGGCAATTAAAGTAAATTATTTCAATAATTTCACTACTAATGCGAGAGAAAGCGATTTCGCTTCTTCTTTGTTGTTGTTGTTGTTGTTGTTGTTGTTTCTCTGTTTGTTTTAAATTTCGTAAGAGTATTGTTAATAGTAATTACGACGAAAATAAAAAACGAAAGGTAACAATATAACGCCTTCCAAGCAGATCGTTTTCGCCTATAAGGAACCGCTACAGCAGCGCTGACCGCCTCAAAATCGACGATGAAAAGTCTCGCCTAGAGGAGGAAATCCGTCGTCTCGGAGAAGGCGGCAGCATCGGTCGGGCGGTGGCACCACCCTTGATACGACCAGCAGAACCACCCGGCGTCTCCTGCATTACTCCCGCGCGTCTATCCGTTGATCGATCGCGACGCCTTGATACCATTATACAGCTCACGGGCACCAATGAATCCCAAGACGACATGCCGGGAATCGTGCAAGGTATGGCCTCCGTCAATCAAGACATGGACGAGGTCACCGCAGGTGGTAACGTTTCCTCGCACTATCGTTACTCTAACGACAACGACGAGCCCGAGTACAATACGTATTATCAGAGCAGGAATCTGACTTACCCGAGGATTGCAGACGAATCGACGGACTCGCCAAAGCGATTGTCTCTCGACGACAGGTCAGTATTTTGGTTACTCGTCATTGTTGTTGAGACGCTGGCTTGCTTAACTCGAGGGTTGAGAAAATGTTGAGGAACGGAGTCATCGACAAACGTCTCTGATCGCGTCAAAGTACTCGATGCATCGCAATCCATTCATTCGTCATTCAAATATTCAAATACTGCTTTAATACATCTATTATCATTATCATTGTTGTTGTTGTTGTTGTTGTACAAAATCAAAATGCTGATATTCTCGAGATTCCTTATCATTCATTGAGCTCTTAATTATAAACTATCGCTCTGAGCACAAAGACTTATTACTAATAATTGCCCGAACGTCTACATTACATTGTCCCAGCTTTATACATTATATTACAATTAATTGTTTGTGGCGTGTAGATGGATTTTATTATTGTTATTCTTATGTGTAGGCTCGAGTTAGAGTTAGGGATCAAGAAGCAGGCACCCATAGATTTGACTGCGCCCACAAGCTTTGGCTCTCAAGGCTTCATTCCCAATGCCATCGGCTATCCGAATTTACAGCAGGGACAACATCATGGGCATTTTATAAGACACCAGCAAACGGTTTTACAGGTATGATGTGCACATTTTTATATTCCAATAGTCGAATTTAATATGCCAGAGTGAAGCGGATTAGCACTGTGCATCGATTTTAGTTTAGAAATTTAACGAGTTTTGAAATAATTAAATAGAAATGTTATGTATCATGTATTACAGGTCAGGATAACTATGCCTAGTTACCTACATCTATGCAATATATATTGTAAAATTAAGTTAATACTTGCCTGAATAAATGCCTGTCTTGAAAGTTTTCGAATTTTCAAAAGAGAAAGAAAAATTGGAAAAAATTCATTGGATATGAATAATAACTCTTACTCATTACGTGAAATCAGCATTGATATCAAAGACTGTGAATACATTATTGTGATTACACACCTACGTATTATATTGCCATTTAATCAATAGAAAATCAAATTCTTAATAAAATAAACGTAATATTTAGCGAAATGACAATCTATTACAATCTACACGCTGGTAAATTAAATTTATTCTTATAAACACGTAATATTTGCATTATAATTATATAATGCAATATATAAACAAATATGAATAATAATTTTTTAACGATCATGCCTAATGATTTATTATAATAATTAACAATATTATGAGTTATGAGCACTCCCATTATCTACTTTAGGCGTACAAAGATTTGTTTTATTTTCACTATGCTGTATCTGTTCCTGTACTCATTCTTGCCATTATTTATTTTAAATAGACAAACAGCTCATTAATTACTCATGTATTTCGAGAAACTTAATAATAACACTTTTTGACAAGAGATATATTTCTTTCGGGAATTACATTTGACAAAACCCTGTTGCAGATGTAAAGTATTAAATATCTATAACATAGCGAAACTTTGAACAGTACTTTGAAACTTTGTTTTTTTTTCTTTTTTCTTTTTTATTTTTTTATGGAAAAAGATAATAAAAGTCTCTATAAATCATAGAAATTAATGTTCAACTTCCGTAATACTAGCATTATCCTATTTTCCAAATTCAATTGTAATTACCTTTCTTTTAAAATAAGAGGCTTTTGTACCCTTAAAATTATATTTCAATTACGCAAAGAAAGCCCATATATTTGGTTGAAAATTAATTAAAAATTAAATAATAAAAAAATTAAATTAATAAATAATAAATTAATAAATAATAATAAGTAAAAAGAAAATAATAAAAAATTAAAATTGATAGTAATGGTTTTGTCTGTGCCCCAAGCTACAGTAGCACAACTACCAAACTACCAAAGTTACAGAGATTAAGTTAAAAGTGTCACATGGCAATTGTCTCAGGTGGGCAACGTGCTGCAGGTGGTACCTGGTGAGTATCCGGTGCAGCCAGAGCAGGCCCCGGTACCGCCGCCCCCGCTGCCAACCAACCAGATAGTGCGCGTTGGTAACGTCCTCCAGGTTGTACCGACCACAGTCATCGACTGGGCTGCCGGACCTCAGCAGACCTCGGTCACGGCGACCCCGTCCGTCATGCGCTACGCCACCTCGATTCCCCCGCCGCCCTTGCCCCTCTCTCAACAGCAACAGCAGCAACAACAACAGCAACAGCAGCAACAGCTACAGCAACAGCAGCAGCAACAGCAGCCACAACAGCAGCAGCAGCAGCAGACGCCCAACTCGTCGCCGGCTATCGTCGCCTCGCCGTTGCCAGTACCCCAGCTGCCCCAGTTGCCTCCCGGTGTCAAGCCTCTCGTGCATACAGGAGTGCCACCGCCTCAGGTCGTCAGTCCCGCCGTTGTCTTTCCGATACCCAAGCCACCTCCGCCTGGTAAGTGAGCGCAAGCCGATTTCGACTTGGCCGTCGTTAACGATTTCACCAGCATAATTATTAAACATAATTACTAATTGAGGATAATTAGCGCTTGGTAAGCTCCACAAATCGATTTTGTTCTTCCTCTGCAGAGCCTCTTGTACAGCCGGTCTACAATTACGAGGCAATCTTGGAGACTCGCCGTCGTGAGAAAGAGGAGCGCAAGCGCCTGAGAGAGATAAAGCACAAGGAGAAAGAGCGCCGACGTTTCGAGCGTGCGAAGCGTCGCGCTGAAAAGATCCTGGGCAAGACGAAGGTTGTTCCGGGTTCTGGTGTGGTTGGTGGTGGGATCTTTGGCAAGACCGCCGGCGAGGATGATGCTACAATCGAGGATCCGGAGGCGGAGGAGCCGAAGGTCGCAATGGTGACGTCGAGCGAGGACACGGAGGAAGCCACTCCTTCCCAGTCGCAAGAGACCGAGGAGGAGGAAGAATACGGCGAGGAGGAAGAGGACGAGGAGGAAGAGCAGGAAGCCGAGGAGGACGAAGAGGAGAACGAGGACTTTGAAGCGGAGTATGAAATGGAGGAGGAAAATAAAGAAGCACCTGACATTCTTAAGCAGGAGGATGTGAGCGTTACTCTTATCCCTCCACCTCCTGCCAAGGGTATTCTGATTCTACCGGGTTTCGGGTAAGATATCGGACATATTCAGGGGGGGTTTGTGGTTACGCATGTGGTTACGTCAAATGTCGAAATGTTTGAAATGTTTCGATTAGCGAGCACTTCGGTTAAAGCAGACTTTGTATTTATACGATGCCCGAGAGGCAGTGGTATGCGAGCAATAGAAATTATTATTAATTTCTTTTGTTGGCCATTTTTCAGGAATTTGTCGATGACAAACGGAATCCTAAACGATCTCGAAGACACGGACACTGAGAAGGAGAAGGACGAAGCCAAGGTAATTAATATCAAAGCGGACAAGGAGGAAGATGCGAAATCGGCAACCTCGGTCGCGTTGAAAATGTTTGAGAAAATAAGAATGAAGAAATCCGTTCAATTTGCCGATGGGATAAAGCCTGGTGAGGGCACGAGTCCGAGTGGCGGAGAGGGTGATATGCCGTCTCCTCCACCGCCGGTCAGTAATCTTCCCCGTGGCGACTTATCATTGGATATTTCGAAGAAATTACGCTCCAGGAAAATTCGAAAGAAGCAAAAGCGTATAAAGCCACCAAAGACGAAGAAGAAAGTCAAGGTAAATAAGCGAGAACGTTTAGTAGAAGCGTGGGATGATGGACACTTTATCCGCGTAGCTATACTTGCCGTGCATTTAAAATAAAGATTTTATGCTGCGCCAAGTAATACCATTGCCAATAACATCGAAGGCTCGATGTTCAATTAATTAAGGGAGTGATGTTAGTAGGTTAGGAGGTAACGCGAATGTCCGACCGAGCCACTGGTATTTCTCGATTTTATTCAAGTATTGTCCAAATTGTGATGGCAGCATAAGCTCGGACATCCGCGTCACCTGTTCACATAACTAATACAATTTTCTATTTACTTTTATTGCGAGTTCACATTTACTTATTATTAGCCAACAGTTTAGATTATTGAATGAAGCACAATGTGGACTGGCCGGGAGTTCAGAAAGACAGTGAAGTTTAATATTTAATAAGAGCAGAAGGATTATTAAAGCAAGCGCAGAGAACAGACTAACCACGTGGGCCATTAATATGCTTAGGTAAAAATTATCAAGCTGAAAAAGCCCAAAGTCCCACCACTCTCGGCGATGGTGCTGGACGACTCGGACGACATGGACGACCGTTCGCCCCCACCACCGCCCCCGGGCTCACCGCCGCCACCTCACCTCTGGCCGAGTTATCTCGCGACGTTTGGGCCGAGCAGCGGCTCGATCTCCTCAGCCACCAATGGAGCTACTGCGTCGACGATGATCGTGTCGTCGGATCTTGGGGCAACGCTGTCGAGCTCGGGCGCCGCCTCGAGCTTGTCACAGGTTCAGGCGCCTCCGACTCCACTGCCCCTCCTCGTGCCCCCGCCTCCATTAAACTACTCCATACAGCCTTGCAGCAAGGCTTAGACTATTTTTACCCTTTTTTTTTCTCAAAAGCATCATTATTAACGTTATTATTGTCACGATATTACTTGGCTGAGAGGAGAGAGATTTTTTTTAGGTCGAATGTTTCTTGCAATACTACTAAATAAGTATTTACTCGGGTTTGGAGTGCGTTCGATTAATTGGGGGAGGAGAAAGTACACACTTGGTTCGAGTGTAAGCATTGAAGCTCGAATCGGTCGATGAAAGGGACGTTAATCTAGGAATTAGGAGATTTTTTCGGTATATTGGGCAAACGCGAATAGAAAGCTGACGGTTGCTATGAAATTATGCAGACTGTCGGTTTTAAGTGAAAAGGCGATCACGCTAACGAAAGCTCGGGATGATAAGCCTTTGAATAGTGAAATTTTAATGAATCTTATTTTTAAGAATGCTTTCACTTCGAATGGCGATAAATCGTATGGATATTTCAATATTCGTAGCAAGTATTTATAATCTGGATATGTTCAAGCTTTTAAGACTGCTCTCATCTAATTACGATACCTTACATACCAACTACAATTTCGAATAATTCGTCAGATATATATATATATATATATATATATATGCACGCGCGCGCGCGCACACACGTACATACATACGTGTGTGAAAACGTAAATTGACTTCATTAGTAAAGAGCGAAAGTGTTTCTGTGGTAAATGATTTAGTGATATTTTAATTAATATTTCATTTTAAAGTCACGTTAATAAAGCGTTATTTTAATCGGTAGAAGTTAGTTTGAATGCCAATGTTTCTTGATGCAATTGAATTCGTGCGACGTTAAAAGTACTATTAATTGAAAAGTTTATTATTATTTTTCTGCGGTAAAAGCTGTGCATCAACAATTGAACAAAAAAAATTACGTAACTGACAAACCTCTTCGCGCACAGTTCAAAATATTTGCATGTTCCATTTGTAACAACAGAAAAATAATAAAAGAACTTGGTGTCTTAATACAATTAAGTATATATTATCAAAGTAATTTAACTAAAAAAGTTTTTCTACATACAAATATGAATTGCCTTATAGTGAAATATAATCATTTTTTTGTATAATGTAAATTCTTCTCTATTTCTAAAATAAAAATGATCTATTTCATTGTAAATGTTAATAAACATTTATAGCATTAGTTAGCGTGATCGTTCTTATTTTGCTTTATGTTCAAGATATAATAAGTAATTAGAATTTTATTACATAATTTTTATTTAATGTCACAGTTTCTTCACGCTTTTAATACAACATCGTGGAAAAACAAGGGGAGAAGTTAAAGATCATACTATATTCAGTATGATTTATAATATATATGAGTAATTTCTTGTAAATAGATATTCTTTTATAGAACAAGACAGTAGTATTATTACTGATGGAAACATTATAAAAGAAGCTGAAGAAGTAATAAAAGTAAAAATAAAAATAAAAAAAAAAAAAAAATAATTAAAAAGGGCTGTATAAAATGTTTTTTGTTTAATTAATTGCCTAAGGCTATCGGAGTAAATTTTTCTTTAGAAACTTTGACATTTTTCATTCAGTCAACATTACTTGTATTACATTTAAATCTCGTATTTTGTTTGTCACAATTGTTAATTCTTTATTCGTCATTTTATTTTTTATTATCTGCTATCAAATTAAGTAGATTTCTTAATAAATTGTAACTGCTTTAAAATGGTATTGAATGGAGCAACGTTATTTTTATGCAAAATAAAAAATCGTGTACATATAGAAAAAAATAAAGTCACCCGACTTTTCGTTTGTAAACACTTATATAAAATGTTGTAATTTATTTACCCTTATCCTATCACTAAGTATCATTGTAAAAGCAAAACAAAACAAACAAACAAAAAAAACAAAAAAACAAAAAATTAATTTATAATGAAAATAAAAAATGAAAGCTCTTTCGCTGAATAAATAAAATGTCTTCAAAATCATCATCTAGTATATTTTTAAAAAATTCTTAACAATATCTGTACAATAAATTAGAGCATTGTAATCATTGTTTAAGATTTGTACGTTTAATTTTATAATCTATATACGTATAAACGAAGTAATCTAAAGTGCCTACTTATTCATATAATTATAATTTTTTGGATTTTATAAAAAGTCAGAAATTATTTGATCTATAGATTTTTGTATTCTGGATTCTTCGCGTAATTACCCAATAATATAAACATTTTCAATATAATAAACTCTGTATCATACAAGTTTTTGTTTTTAAATGTTGCGTGATTCAACGGCCGACCGACCAATGATACAGATTTTTCTGAAACGCGGACATAGTGCACCATGTAGAGGTAAAACTTGATTATTTTCAAACCAACGACGATCCAAATCAAAATAAAAGCAGCAAATTGTATGCACGCTACGAATAATCTCGTTTACTTATTTGCTCGATTAATAATACATCATCAGCATAATATTTAACAAGCTAGGCCCCCGAATCATAACGCTCAAGGCCACATTACAACCACACCCACATCAACGATTAACAACTGGCACATACTGGCTTAGTATTAATTAACAACGTGCAGTGGTGCGATCGCAACATCGTAATTCCCAATGTCGACGGGTAGTCGCTTGAGTTATTATTGAGAATAAAAAATAAGGCCAAGTCAAGGGGCGGAGAAAAAGCCCAATTGAGGCAGAATAGAGGCAGTAGACGTGGAAGAGATTTAAAATGAAGATTGCGGTGGTGGGCGGAGGCTGCGTCGGGCTGACAACGGCCCTGATAATACGGGAGAAGTTGCGCAACGTGCACCTCGAGCTGATAGCTGAGAATTTCGAGCAGACGACGAGTCATGTGGCTGCGGGCATATTTCGCGTGGGCGTCGCTTATTCTGGTCCCAGCGAGAGCATTACAAGGTTCTCCAAGGTCATAAGCGCGAAGGCCGGACTTGAATGGAAAAGCACAAATACAAAGAGAAAAGATCAATTTGAAATGAGATATTGGGATGAGCAGATGGACTTGTCTTTTTTTTTTTAATTATTATTTAACTAATCTATTTGTTTTTTTTTTTTGCAATTTGATGCAATAATGCCTTTGATTTTTATGCTTTTGAACGGTAAAGTGGGAAACTATTGGAAATGTTTTTGCTATTTTTCGTTCCAACGGCAATTTATCTCTATTTGCAATAATAAACGTCAGGCACTATACGAAGCTTTTATTTATATAGAAAATGGATATCGGATGCTTATAGCTTTTATGAGGCAATCGCCAAATCTAGAGAGGCCTCGGAGGCTGGAGTTTCCAGCATCTCTGGATACGTTTTCTCAAATTCTCTCGATGGTGTGAAGGTACATTCTTTATTTGCATTACCCTCATTGAGGGAATGTAATTTGCCAATGTCAGGCGCAATTGTACTTATTCGCATTGCATTATAATTTGTAGAATGAGTGGATGGAAGGTCTGGTGCCAATTTATCGTCGGGTTACCGAGTCTGAAATGGAAATGTTTGGCGACAATTGGAAATATGGATCGTTTATATCAACTTTATTGACACAGCCAAACCAATACCTCAAATGGGCAAAAAATAAGTATACCAACGATCTTAAGGTGTAATTTGAAATTAAAAATTAGCCGCGAATAAAAAGTATTCCTCTCTTTTCCATTGATACAGGCTGATTGATGAGGGGGCAATTTTAATTACAAAGTCGGTTTCTTCCCTGAAGGAGCTCGTAAAAGATTACGATCTCATTGTGAATTGTACAGGACTTGGGGCAAAAGCACTTTGTCAAGATAGAAAACTGGTACCTATTAAAGGTCAAGTGATTAAGGCAAGTTCTAAAAGTGCATGAAAAGAGATATAATGAACAATAATAGAGCGAATTTTATACATTGGCAGCTCATGCGAAATATTTTCTCTCCCAATGGAAGTAGCGAGCTTATGTTAGCACAATAATACATTCAATATAAACTCTTGTATGTTAACATTGTGTACTTCTTAATTTCATAGGTTCGAGCACCTTGGTTAAAGACTTTTTTTTACGGTGAAGTTAATACTTATGTTATTCCTGGTAGCGATGGCCTGACTACTTTGGGAGGTGTAAGAGATTTCGAATCCTCGGATCTTACCATTTGCCCTTATCAGGCAGCCGCAATACGTGATCGCTGCGACAAACTGATTCCGTCTTTAAAAAAGGCTGAATTCATATCACACAAGGCAGGCCTGAGACCATACAGAGAAGGGGGTGTCAGAGTCGAAATGGAAAAAATAAAAGACGGCCCTTATTGTAGTACAGTAAAGTTGAAAATAATTTGAATTTTATCACACTTTCAGCACAATACTATAAAAAATTCGGGTGAAAAAAAATGTATCACGATTATATGAATTTCTTGAAATTAATTCAACATTTCCAATAATAAAGCATTGGAATTGATAATAACATTATATTGTAAATTTAATAAAAATAATTTTAACGTAAATGTAAAGAAAGATTCGTAGACAATTAGCAATACAATTATCTTATGTCATATACATTATATATAGGGATGAAAGTAAAAATTGTTGTTACAGTATTGTGTTGACAGTTCGATGTAACAAGTTTAGTATGTACAAAATAATTACTTTAATCGATTTTTTATAAAATAGATTATTCACAATTATGGGCATGGAGGCTATGGTATATGTACAGCACCTGGTACTTCTAAATATGCAGTTCAACTAGCTGAAGATGCTCTCAGAACATCAGCGAAATTATAAGCGGATTTTTCTTTCGACAGTTTATTTAAATAATATTTACAGTTCTAAAAATTAATGATATGACGATAAAGAAATAATATCTACGATATAAATTACAAAATTTACAATTGAAAGTGTTTATAATTTTCACGAATAAACGAATTTTTATTTAAAAAATTTCGCTATATTTCATTGTTCCTTTATATAACAAAAAAAACACTAAACTAATCACGGTTAATACTGCTTAACGACAATATTTCTTATTAATTTATATCGCTTTTTCAAGCGAGGCACGATTTTGTTTTTTTCAGAAAAAATCACCGCAAATCATGATTATATTTTTGTTATCATCAATAAAATTTCCCCCGTTGTCGCATTAATCGCGTACAAAAATTGAAGAGCATGATTTAAAGATAGTTTAAGAAATTAAACTTCTATCGTTGCGTAAGATATACAAGTTTACAGGAATGGTTGATTTAAAGGACACTGAGTTCTGCTGGGACACTAGAGTTTCCATTATTTCATTTCTTCCCAGGTTTGATGTTTTTCCGAGGTGGCGCTCCCCATCGTAACGCATTACTATCTACAGTGAGTCTTGGCCTCTTGTATTGACTGCTTTTAATATGCTCTTCTACTAGTTTTGGGGTAACACATATGACATGCTGCCCTTTCCAATACTTTACCATGTTCATGCTTTGTAAAGTGGAGATTATATCCGTTTGCGAAATACTAGTCATTTGGCTTAAAACAAAGACACGAAAATATTACTTTCAACAAGCAAAGATAAATGAAAGAAGTTTCAGAGAATTTCTTTTACATCAATCAATTTAATATCAGATTTAATATCAATAATATCAGAAATTAATTCAAAATTGCGAATGCAACATTTTTCTTATAAATGTCGCGTTTCATAAAATTAAAATTATTAAGCCGCAAATAATGAGAAATAACGCACATAAATCAAACTTGGATAAATCCACATTAACAACTGTTTCTTTAAAACATTAAAGCATTTTTTCTTTTAATATTCAGCACAACGTAAGTAACTAAAAATTAATCTAAATACAAACCTTAAATCTTTAATGCTTAATGTGCCCCTAAAGTCTCGAAGAATTTCTAGTAAAATCCAACTCCAATAACTTCGATAAGACAGTTTACCTAAATCACTTAGTGGTTTCTCCGGACTCCCTACAGTTTGTTCAATCTTACTAAGTTCATAGCTAAAAGCTATCAAAAGTTTACCATATCCTTGCCTTTGAAACGGTGGCAGTGTTAGAATACAAGCAACGTTGTTACCATCTGGTGACTCTTTTTCCTAAAATAATTGCAGCAAATTTTTTATTACAATTTTGCCGATTGAAAATATTTTATACTTCCTATGTAACTCACTTTTGAAAAATATCCAACCAGATGTGCTCCATGTTTGTCTACTTCGCATAAAATGTAAAATAGAAAGGGTTCAACATCGAAATAAAGTGTTTTGTGATCTAAAAATAATTTCGCCAGTAAGCACAGGTTTTGACAATAAATTTTGTGTTCCTTGCCGTCAACCTCCCATATACTTAGCGTCCCTTTTCGATAAATTTCTTTACCAAGCGGTTGTCTATGAGTACATTCACTCTAAAATAGAAACGTGTTCTTATTATAGGAATTTGAATGACTATTTTTATTTAAAAAAGCAATACAGAAAGAAGAACAAGGTAAATAGATGTATATTTAATTACCATATGATATCGATAAGTCTTTTCTAGTCTCATATACTTCAGGCAGTATTCACAAATCCAGAGTTTTGGCTGTTTCCCATATTCCTCTGGATAAGGACTGAAGTACCACGTATCTATTTCGTATTTACCTATAATCACGATATATTGTAACAAACAATATTTTAACAAATTGTCAATCTATACATACCTATTTGTATCCTGTCAATGTATTTTACTTTTGTGATTGCTTCATGTTCCTTTTCTAATGCTGCAGTTGTAGGATCCATTTCAGCATATGTCTTAAAAAAATATATTGAATTTAATATTACGTACTATTATAATTTTAACAAAAAAATTCCTTTACCGACTTACTTTTTGCACATGATTAATTTCATCATGACGTCGTTTTTGATTTCTTGTAATTTTTCTGTCCGATGAATCAGCTAGCAGATCGATGCTTTGACTCCTATCACCATTTTTCCAAGATCGATCACTCATGTCAAACCTACTGGACATAATTCTATCTCGAGGTACCCATTCATCCAATCTTCTATTGTAACCTTCGTAGTGAACGTAATATTCATAATGATTTTCCACTTCGTTAAAACGAGTTTGAATGACTTCAGCAGGATCTATTTAAAAAATTAAGTAAATTCTATGGATTTCATTGCTTTTATAAGAATTACAATATATATATATACATCGACTTCATTTTTATCTAAAAGTTTATAAATGACTTAATTATTAATAATAGATCATTGTACAATAAACATGGTGATTCAATGATTTCAATTTAACAAGTCATATAACTTTTTAAATTTTCGTCAACCTAATTACAAGTATGATTAAAATTCAACGAATTATAACTTAAATTATAATTAAATATAAAATAACCTATAAGTTAAAAAATAACTTGCAAATATCTTTCTCATCAAATAAAAATTTATTTATAAAATGTTTATATCGTTTATTTTACTTTCTTTGCATTTATGACGATAAGTTTATTGAAAATTTAATGAAAACAAAATTAGGCTAACAAGTATTCAATATATATATATATATATATATGCAAGAGTTAATAATTTGAATAAAATAAAAAAGGTAATTATCGCATCAACGCACGCTCAGCCTGTACAAAATAGTACTTCCTACATTGAAAGTTATTTCAAATAAACTTAAGTATTGTTAAAATTAAAATTTTGATAATTAAACAAATGTTTTATGATCTTATAACCACATGAAATGTCCCGTATTACACTTGACGCGCGCGCATGCACATATGCACATATGCACATGCACATGCACGCACACGCACTCTCTCTCGCTCGCTGTTCGGTAATCGGTTATTAAAATTTACTTCACTTAACATCTTCAAAAGCTTACGAATTACCAAAAAATAATTGAACGATCATCGAATTACGACATATATTAGAAACAAGGTCAAGTGCAACGCTCTGATTATATATGGTAACACGTTATATTTAATATATTTAGAATAAAACACGTATAACGATCACTAAAATGAAACACACGAATTAACACAGACCCGGTCATTGCAAAGGAAACTTAATCTGAATACGGCAAACAAAATTTTTGTCAGAGGAACCAGTACGAAAGCTTAACAAAAACATAAGCTCATAAAGTATACAAAACTCGAGTCTTACTTCTTAGAAACTACATGAGTAAGTATCCAAAGTAACTAAAATCTCAAGAAGCAGCTTCAACAGTCTTTCACGAGCCCTTCAATTTCTCAAATATCAAATCCAAATCGTAAAACAGCTATAAGCACGCCAGAATATTGTATCTCGAAATCCTCTTTATACAATGCGTTGAAAAGGAAAAATACCCAAGCCGAGCACCAACGAAATCGCTCGAATATTGCCGAGCGTTACAAAAACAGTCTAGGCATAGAGAGATATATGTCACACCAACACGATCTTTCACTGCAGAAAATAAAAGAAGTGGTGGATGAGCATAAGCAAAAGGAGAGCCGTGCATATACGCCGCGTTGACTGCAAGCGCGCGTGCGTGGCGCGTGAAACGACAGAGTCGAACGACGTAAGGAAGCCGAAATGTCTGTTCGCCCCACCACGGAGCCGGGCGCAGCACGTGCTAAACGCCTCGATTTTTCCTTTAGACGAAACGGGCCGCGAGCGGGAGAAAAGTCGAGCTCTCTCGGGGCTCCCTTGACTCGACTTTCCTCTCCATCTCGCATCTTTGAAAGAATCCGGCGACTCGTCGAGACGTTGTAGGCTTGCAAATTGGGGAGTCCCCGGTACAGGTCAACCGGGCTAATAATCGGCGAACGTTACATGGGAGGGGGATACCGTGGCATTACCCGAGATCAGATGGAAGGGGGTGCGTGCGGGCGTGCGTGCGTGAGAGAGAGAGAGAGAGGAGGGAGGGCATCGAACAAGAGATGGATATAGATAGATACTGTATATATATATGTGTGTGTGTGTGTGTGTGTGTGTGTGTGCGGGTGTGCGTGCGTATATATATAGAGGGAGAGGGGGAGAGAGAGGGAGATATCGGCAAAACACAGGCTCAATTTCACACACTAATCGGTACTCACGCCAAGAGTCGTCGGATCTGCGCACGAGGTAATGCTCGCCGATGTCGAGCGGCATTTCCTCGAGGCTGTCGGCGTCGTCGCCCGAGCCTTTGCTGCCGTTGGAGAGCATAGCGCCGGCGTTGGCCTCGCACTTTTCCTGCTTGACGGCCTGTGGCGAGGAAGGCAGCGAGGAGGAGGGTTGGTGGTGATGATGCTCTTTCGTCCCTGGCTGCTCCTTCGTCCGCTGATTATGATGATTATTGTGGTGATGGTGGTGGTGGTGATGGTGGTGGTGGTGGTGGTGGTGATGGCCGTGGTGATGATGGTTATTGTTGTGCTGCGGCTGTTGCAGTTGCTGTTGTGGCTGCTGCTGCTGCTGCTGCTCTTGTTGCTGCTGCTGTTGCTGTTGCTGCTGTTGCTGCTGCTGTTGCTGTTGTTGTTGTTGCTGCTGTTCGAGCTCCGCCATTTCCTCGCAACTCTGCACACGTAGACCTCCCGCGCGCTGCTGCCGTAGCGCTCGACGCTCCTCTACGAAAATGCGCACACGCGACAGCTCTGCGGCCCCGTCCGTCTCCGCGTTGTTGGCCAGTTTGGCCGTAAGAGGAAAGAGACGCCGCGAGTGCCGCCGCGACATGGCCGCGGAGACGCGCACCGCCACTCATGATCGTGCCATTTGCCATTTGCGCGCGAGCTTCTTCCTCCCTATTGGATGCTCCCGGACAATATGGCCAAGTGGCGCCATATTGGCGGGTTAGGGCGCCGAGTCGCCGTAGCACGTTGCTCGAGGAGCGAGGCGTTCAAATTTCGGTGGAGACTCGCGCGTTGCCGCTGCACGGCCTCTGAGTCGAGGGGAAGATTCGTCCGCTGCGGCGCCTTTGTCGTTGCGATGTTGTCTGCTTAGATCTCCATCTCCTTTCAATTGACGGGGGCTTTTCGATTTTAGGATGAACGCATGGCAGTGTCGTTGGGCCTGCTTATTTCCCTTGTTTATCTTGAGCGCAGCCTGTCTCAGAAATTAGCTTGCTGCCAATACAACGTTTTAAACGTCGTCGTCGTCGTCGTCGTTGTTGTTGTTGTTGTTGTTGTTGTTGTTGTTGTTGTTGTCGTTGTTGTCGTTGTCGTTCCTTGTTAAATGCATGAAATAGATGGGCAAACGGAGAATGCGGAGCTCAAAGCATGATGTTTAAAAGGGAGTACGAGTAGAGTTGGGTATTTTTTAATGATGATATTTGCATTTTAAAGTTCAATCATTTAAATTGAAGTGACTTGCCGACAAGTGGCAGCTCAAAATCACACTAATTGTCGCAAGGTTTCGAGGAAAAGGTTTGGGAAGTGGGCACAGTGGGGTGAGGGCCAACGACCGCACAACTTGACACAATGTTACATCGTATAAATGGATTAGATGTTCCATCTGGATTTTAATTGATTAATTGAAATTAATTGAAATTAAGGGGATTCAATTTACACTTCCCGACTTATATCATGAGAGTAGAGAGGAGTATACTACCTCGTCGTCGCAAGAGCTGCACTTAAATGATTCTCTTCCGATGGTAAATATTAGCGATAGTGGTATTATACTCGATCAGTAGATGGCCAGGAATTTGAATAGAACGTTCAAACGGACTTGCGTTATTTATATGTTTGGTTAAGGAAACGATGTCGATTGGTTTCTACACTCGCAGTTCTAGCTACGGTTATATCTATAACTACGTGGTACAGTAACATTGGAAAGTTTAGAAGGCGCTGGGAGGTCGTGGTGCGTTCGTCGGTCAATTATATATGAGGATTCCGTAATGTTAGACAAAGTCCTATATTATTGGTAGGATAATAGCGCGTAGGCTCTTGCGTTATCTCGGTCGCAATGATTGTCTGCCTGGCGCGAAGCTCACGATGTCGGGACAAAGTCGTCTCCGCAAGAACTTGACAAGTGCAGTGTCTTGATTTTACTGTGGTTGGTGTCAGCTTCAATTACAGTACTTAATAGTGCGTCGACGGTGAGCGACAATTCTTCTTTGTTTTTGAGGTTATTTTCGTTCCCCGTCAGCCCGTCAAGGTTAAACAAGTAAGCACGAATGCGCTATTATGGCTACTCATACCTACTGCGATTTTCATAATCCACGGTATTACGACAAATGACTCGACTGACGACGAATCCATTGCCTTAAATTTCATTGTTTATATTAGCTCGACCTAACCTATTATCCGGCTCACCGAATACCTGTCATTGATTATGTCGATTAGATTTTTTTTGTTGTACATTGCATTGACTGTGCCAATACCCTAATTTTCCTCTACCAATGAATCTATTTGCTGGCGAAATACAAACTACGTGAATTCAGTTTAGCGGTGGAAACCACTTTTCGAGGCGAGCGCTAATGATTGATAATAGGTGTGCTCGGTATTGGTGACGACCTTGAATTAATAAGCGACTCAAGAGATATTTTCTATAAATATTCTATTACATCAGAGTATAAAACATATTCTGGATAAATAGTTTTATAAACAGACAAATCGATATTATACAATATAACCTTCGATAGCTCAGTTGGTAGAGCGGTGGACTGTAGTAGGAATATTATTTCAGAAATCCATAGGTCGCTGGTTCAAATCCGGCTCGAAGGAATTTTTTTTTAATACACTTATTGGAAACTCTCTCAAACGATTACATTAATTTTTTTTTTTTACCTCATTTCATCACATATACTTTTTATAAGAATCAATATCATTATATGTTACTCGGTTATATTGAAATGCCATGATATAAAGTGAGTTTTACTTTTTTACTGAAAAAAGTATTGGTATCTGTTATAAATAATTTTTTATATCATAGTCTTTAAACAGTTCATTTTTCAACTTCAATTTTCAACTACGCATATACATAAAAGGATATCTATTTGTTTAAATTGCAACTCTCGAATGACACATTCAAACATATAATTTTATACGCGACAGATTTCCTATTTTATAGATTTACTGTACAATGAAAAATTGTTTATTAAATTGCTTTGCCTGCGTGTTATTTAAATTTAATTGTATATGGTTGAATCGTACCTTTTATATAAACAATAAAATCCATTGTATTGTATTATATTTATTGTATGTTCTATCAGAAGTACGAAATTATTATTAAAATCCTAACGTAGTCCACGATTTCATATTAAAACACGATATGTTATTATTACATTGAATTGATTTTTCGATTAATTAAAGTCTAAGACAGATATCACTTTATTAACATTATTAAACGCAATTTGTTTACAAAATTAATTTTATCAACTTTCATAATAATAATAATAATAATAATAGAAATACATTTAGCAGTTACAAAATGAAGCATTGGCCATTAAATATATTGACATTTTTTCAGGGAATTCGGAGTAAACTAAAATAAAGTCAAACACGAAATTTAATTTTGTTATGGTGCCTGTTATATTTGTTAGAAGGCTTATTAGAATTATTATGAAGATTTATATTTAGTAAATATTGTTGGGTGCCATCGTAGTAATTTGACTGTATGTGTAAATATGTCGTATTTCGATTAATTTAAAGCAAATCTCAATATAATAATAAAAAATGGAGCTATTTAGTTAGGAGGTAAAATAATTCGAATATTCTTTAGACCGAAATTATAAAATTGAATTCGACGCAGATCTTTTCCTAAGCACCTTTGGCTTTGATAATTATGTTTAAATTAAAAACGTGCAAATAAAAAATATAATAACATTACAAAAAGAACAATAAATCAACTATTAAATAGGCTACTTTATTCCCAATTGTATAATATAGTGATTAATTTAATTCTTTTTTCTTCTATTTTCACTGTGAATGCTTATTGATTTCAACTGTTAAGTTTAAGTTTATTTCCAATTATAGACGCCACTTCTTTATTGTATTTCATATAAAATATAAATTGAAACATTTCTTTAAATATGGCTTTTTATCCTGGAATTAGGTATATTTAATATACTTTTATGTCTCTATTTAAATATATATTTTGATCGTTAGCTAAAAGAAATTGATTGCAGCTGGTAATTTGATTATTTAGATTTTTAACAATCATGTGTAATCATGGATTTTTTTCGTTTTTACATATACATATATTTTTTTAATTCAAGGACAGTGTTCGGGAATCCTTATAATAAACCAACCGACTCCCCTTCGCCGTATAATAAGACCCTCGCTGTTTACGAATGAATGTGCGCGACAAATGTAGAGACTAAAAAGGAGTGCTATTGACTGAAGACTAAACGGTCATCGTGGGAAAGTCGCGTTCGGACATTACGTTAATCAAGAGTCAAGCGGAACTAAAGAAAAGTGCGCAAACCGTTGCAATTATCGCCACATGGCCCGGACTCGATATATGATGCCGATCTTGCAATTTCCCCCCGCTCTGCCTACGCAGAGGACCCGGCCGCGGTGTGATATCGGGCGCGAAAAGGGCTCGTCTATCGGTCAAAAACAATAAGGACAGAAAACTCAGTGCACCAATGAGAATTAGGACCGATAGCGGGACCAATCTGAAAAATCGGATTATTAGTTCCGGAAGAGTGGCGGAAAGTCGCAAGACGAACTGTGAGGGCAAAGTGACGATTTCTGAAGCGTCAGCCAATGTTTAAGAAGTCTTCGATTAACATACAATCTTCGCGATACAGTGGCAATTACAAGCCAAAGAAGATTGAAGAAACACGCCGCCGTGACTGGTTTCGAAAACGACCCTACTGCTTAATTAAAACGCGCTTGTCAATACCGAGTTGACATTACTAGCCTTTCAACATCAACGTAGGTCTTGGAACGCTGAGGCAATCTCAGCGAGAATTTTTTCGCAACGCAGGGTCAAAGCACAATTGAGCCTTGCATCTATTACTTAGGTTTGTTAAATCTGTTTACAATAGAAAGAGACTAGTCGCACCGTGGATTCTCAAATACCATTGATTCTCCGTTCACGCGTCGAACTCGCAGTCGCTTACCATTCACGGATCGTTCGCGAGTGTTGACTATCACATTCACACGCACACACACACCAAGCACAAATAACTGTAACAACCGTTGTATAAAATAATAGATAGTTTATCATTAAATAATCACAGCCAGCATACACACGTGTTTAACAATTTAATCTATCCCATATTATCCACACTCCTCATCATCAGGGAGAACATATAGTCTACTAAGGTAAAACCCCTATCAGTAGGCCAGGTCGGAAGAGGTAAAGCCTGAGCCCACGAAAGCTAGGTAGAGGGTACCTCAACAGACAGTAATCGGACACTATGTATTTGTAATAAAGTGATTTATGTTCTGTAAACTGTAATAAGCTACAATTAAATGTCTGCTATTCGATGTAAAAATAGCTATAAATTTACACAAACTTTGGTTTTTAAATTGAATTTATTTATATAATGTAAAGCCATACACGGATAAGATTTTACGTGAATGGCAGCACTAATAGCGAATTTTAATTTCAATTTGTTAATATTTTCCTCATTATTAGTTATCGAAAATAATAAATTAATAGTGGTTAGTGGTTAATAGTTAGACGTTGAAGATTCGTCTAGTTAACAAATTCTTTGACACATTCCTTGAAAAGGTACGTACATTCGAGTTTCATGTCGGAGAGGTAGTAGTAAATCAAAACTGTCCGTCGTAATTACGAAAAAAGTACATTTATAATGCTCGAGTCCATCAGTTCAAATACATAATGTTCTAGACGTGTCTCTTGAATTTTTTTATCTTTATGCATTATCTTGTCTATAATTTTGCAATACCTTTTGTCACTTAAATTCATTTGTATTGATTAATTTTTTTCTTTTAACCGCGTAACAGTATAGTAAAATTAAAGGGGTGAATTCGTGGAAAAATGTTTTTAAATTGAAAAAGTCAGTTTCGTGAAATGTTTTTTCGTAATAATATTTTTATAATACATGGTATATATATATATATATTTTTACAATAAATGGTAATACTTGAGCCAATAGGCAGTTCGCATTTTTAAATGTACACAATATATATTTTATTTTTTTAAATAAATGTCAATTGAATAAAAATACCATGAATATAAAGGATAGATAATAAATGTCATTAACTAATTGAAAATTATTTTCGTTGCTGAGAAGATAAATTTTATGTATACGTGTTTTTTGTTTTGTTTTTTTTGGTTTTTTTGGTTTTACTATTCATTAATTAAATAATGTTTTGTATATATATGTATATATATTTTTTGTTTATATATATACATATATATACATAATAAAAAATATATACATATATATATATGTATATATATGTTTATATATAATATTTATATATAATATATTTATATATTATGTTTATATATATACATATATATACATAATAAAATATATATACATATATATATATGTATATATATTTTTGTTATAAAAATGAAGTATAAATACTGAGTATGTTGAGCACTGATTCAGATAAAGAATGAAAATATTATTCAGAAGGCATAATGTAAATCAACATATCGTATGATATAAAATTTGAATTAATTCCAATTTGCAATTGAGGAATTTTAAAAGAATGCCTACAATGTAAAATGCCACAACACACAGCATTACAACGAGCCACTATCTAACAGAGAAGGTCGCGATCCTCCGATTTTATTGTAGCTCTCGACAGATGTTGCTGTGCATTGAGAATATGATGTAGTGTGGTGATTGTCGATTGCGTTGTCAATGTTTCACCACTTTCCTGTTTATTCATTTGGGTTACGTTGGAATCTCACATTCTCAACTCATCCCGTGCTCGTACGGATTTTTCCTTTTAGCAGTGAATAATGTCCCCCCCAATATTTTCCTACCCATAACTGACAATTATGATTATATTCATCGGCACTAAGCACAGTGCTCGCATCGTCTGTGTTTTAACAATTTCGTATCATCTGTGTTTGACGAAGGGGTTGCGGTAAGTAGCATCTAGCAGTGGCAAAGACTAATTTTTCCACCATATTGAGGCACACACAACGCGGCAAGTATAGGACCCCTATGATCTAATCGCTATTGCAACGCACAATTTAACAATAAATAGATTCCAGAAGTCCAAGAAGATTCCAGAAATACATTTCTGTGCGAAACGAACGAACGATCGCCAAATAAATGTCAGGACACATTTACGAAACTCTACGCGCCCTCGTAAATACGAGATATTTGCTAAGATTATTTTTAATGAGCTTGGGAAACGATAACACGCGCAAGACAATAATATACAAGAATTTTAATTCGCACAGGCCAGCGAAATATTGAAAATCCAACAAGAATGCCGCATTGCTTTAACCCTGGCCGCAGTGCACGGCAATAATGCGGCACCTTAAGCATCAGCATTGCCACTTGAGATTGATAACCTCGGACTTGGAAAATCCCTGGAGATATATTTCCCAACGAATCAAAAATAACGAAAAAGCCGAGACGAAGGGTTAAGCGTGATAAATTGCCGCGGGCGCGCAGGGGGTGAGAGAGAGAGAGAGAAAGAGAGAGCGAGCGCACGTATTACCGGGGGCTCGTTCTCAGTTTTGGTCGACCGCTCATCCTGAAAACGTAATCGAGCGTTCCGACCGCGTTTATCCGCTCTTTTTGTTGTCCAGCCTCGGCCGGCGCATTTCGCTGCTGCGGCCGCCCACGTGGGCCGGCCTATTTTGCCAAAACTGGCGTCCCAGTTTTCACGGGGCGCTCTGTAAGGCGTGAGGCGGCTGACGGCCGGAGGAGGGAATTACTTGCCATTAGAACACAGTGGGTATCGCGCGGTGCAATTGTTTCGTCGCGCGCAAAAGCGCCGAGGACCGACTGTAAATTGTAATGGCCATGAGTGGGTGGGTGGGAGGGGGGGGGGGCACTCGGTAACGAGTGCGAGTCGCGCGGGGTTATGCGCCACTGGAGGTCCCGCGTTCTTTTCCCTTCTTTTGGTCTTATTGAACGAGATAAGGCGGGGGGAGTTTGGGAGGTTGCGACCCCGTTTTTTAAATTCCCTTCTCGGCTTATGTATTTGGATAGGTGGAGGGAGTAGCGAGCTCAGCGCGGAGTTTTCCAAGTTTTGAGAGCTCGTTACTGATCATTACCGGGACACGATTTACTTGCGATTGTCGGGCTGTCATTGGATGGCCCTCTCTTTCTCTTATACGTCTGCCTCTTATACCTATAGGATGAATGCGGGAGTGCGAGTGTGAGGGGCTGGCGATGTGGCGATAACGTTTGGTATCGTTTGTTAATTGGGGTCCGAGTCGAGAGTGAGCTCGAAAGGAAGATTTATCTGGGAGTCTTATTATGAAAATTGAAAGAGACAGGAATTGCACAATTTGACGTGATGCGTTGAATTGCATAAATGGTGAAGGAGCGCGCTCTTATCATCAAGTAGTTGGTAATGTTTGTGCGACAGCATCTACGTATTCTAATCAATTATGACCGCAATGTGACTTTTAGTCACAATTTTCTTTCATTTAAGTACGCGAAAATTCCCTTTAGGTATAAAAGGATTATTAGTCCGCAATGCAAATGGCCTTTGCATTTAAAAATGGCATATTATAAATAGACCTTTAATCTTTACATTTAATGCATACTTTTTAAGACTAGGTACAACGAACGATACGATTTAACAGAACTTCTACCTCTAAAGATTATAATTCTTTAATGCTGGGAATTAAAGATTGTTGCGGGCGCAGTGTAAAATTGCGGCTAGTCGAAATATTTTAAAAGTCCGAGACAGAGTGGCTGGCTGGGTAACACGTGAGTAAATGTATGACAATATTATTCATAAATTTTCGACGGAGTGATAAACGCCTACGTGTATGTTTAGTAGCAGAATGTAAGGGAGAGAGGCGAAAAGGCGAGGCGAGTTATTCTTAACGGATTTAAGTTAGGAATCATTTTTTGTTCCGACTTTATCCACACCTATGTTAATGTAACTTGCAGTTACATTTAGTTTAAGCTTTGCGGAAGCTTGAATTAAGGTATATTACTGTAATTGACGATTTGATTAGAAGTAACATCTTCCAATGCACTATAGAATAAATAAAAACAGAGGTGGTAAATGATTAAATTGGTAGTAAGTGGTAAAAGCTCGGTAATTTTTAATACTCGTTAGTTAGCTCAGTAGAGTAAGACTTTTCTCACCTATAAGCATTGGATTTGCTAATTTGTCCTTTAATAATTTATAAAATGTTAATAACGATTCAATGAGCTGAGTAATAAAACAACGGCATTTCGAAATTTCCATATGTATTTCAGTTCTATACTCGGCCGAACTCAAGTACGTAAAACTAACTCGTTACTCACAGTTCATAATAATTTTGACTGCCAGCCCCTTATCTCCTTTATTTGACCTCTTAAATGTGGCCATTTTTTATAGGTTTGGCTTCACTATTCTAACGCTGGTTGGCGGATTTTAGGAGCTGCTAGTTACAAGTTTCAAATAAAAGTCTGAAGATATTGAAGTATTAAGTCAATAAAGCAACTCTGCCACGTCCATTTCTCTTTTCTAACGGCCTTTGCGAACGAAATCATTGAATTCTCTTACTGAAACAGAAGCTTTTAAATTTTCGTCCATTCTATGTATTCAAAAACATTATATCACTCATGGGGACAACTTCGCATCGAATAATATCGTAATTTTTCATTAATCCATGCCGGCTTTATAAAAATACGTAGCCATTACCATCACCGTACCTAAAACTGTATTTATTATATAATCATAATTTGCGAATTTTTATTCTTTTTTAACAAAGATATAAATAGACTTATTATGAATGGACAATAATGTATTCATAACATATAATACATAAATAGAATAATTTTTTTTTTGTCTCTTTTAAAGCATATTCTTATTTACAGCTAAAATTCTGATATAATTAATTAACCGGATTTACATTCTTAGAAGAGTGATTTCATATATTTAACATTTTGTATGTAGGATATAATGAATAATGACAAATAATAATGAGCACTTGAACTAGATTGTTAATGTTTCAGATATTCTATAAATTGGGAGGACAAGTGACGACGTAAATATATAGGCAACTCGCACATGCACAAGTCTTGCGTTTGCGTGTTTGTAGAAACGTCAATCGCTCGAGATATATTACAATGATCGTAACGAGCGCTCTTAAATTACACAAACAATATAGTGAATAAACAGAACTTTGCCTGTGCATTAAAATAAAGGCAATCGAAATTGTTAGTATTAACAATAAAAAAATAAGTTAAGGCGGGTGATCATTGATTTAATACTTCATTGTAAATCAACCATTTAATCAATGCAGACAATAATGTTAGAGAAATTCTTAAATCCATAACGAGTAATAATAATACACAATGGCGAACTATTTTATTAGACATATTAGGCGAAGAAAAATTTTTCAACTATATTTATACAAAGTTTCGAGAATTAAAATATATTGAATTATTCCGTGTATTTAGGATTTATAATTTTGCAGCGTGAGAATATATTGTAATTATAATTTCTGATGGCACCTAAATGAATATTTAAAATAATTGGCCAAGAACCTTCTGAAACTTACCAAAGTAATAATTCGACATTCGCGCTTTCTGCCACATCGCAAAATATTATCTAAAAAATAATTCCAAATGAACAAAGGCTTTGCATCATCAAAAGCCAAAAGAGATGCGACGAATAACTAAAAAGGTAGACAAAGGGCGAAAAACAATAAATTGCACGTTTGTCCTTTACTTTGTGTCTCTTTTTAATGTTAGCATCTTGTTTCCTACTCTTTCGTTTGTGGTGTATTTTTTATTTCTTCCTTTTAATTTTCTCCTGCTACGCTCCTCTTTACTTCGTTAGACGAAAAATAAATTTTTGCCCCTTTACTTGCGTTTTGCCCTTCGCTTTGCTGTCATTAGTATAGCAAATACAATGGTACGGCTACTACAATTTCTTGACAGAATTTAAAAAATGCATTAAAAAATTAAAAAACGCACATGACAAATAAACGTCAATTGCCAAAAGGCATAATATATTTTGCTTGTAACAAATTGAACGATTGGCAATTAAAGCTCAGTGGACAGAGTTTCCCAATAGAAACACTTAACGAATGCAAACTTATAACCTCGGCCAGATATTCTCTCTCTCTCTCTTCCCATTCAACAAAGTTCAATCTGGCATCCGCGATGGCAGCACGAGTGTGATCTCCCCACATTCCCATAATAATCGGCCGAGAGGCACGAATTGTTCGCGTACGAGTGCACCAAAGTGCAGAGACGCGCGATTAGTGATCGCTCGAGTGACTCGGGCCAATAGAGGGGCAATTACTAAGAATGTGCCAGTGGCAGTGGATTCGGCGATGAGCATCGAGCGAAGGATAGCAGATGGCCAAGTGTTGGAGTGGGATTTCAGTGACTGTTCGGTAACTCTTGACTGTCGAGGAGCATCATAGGAGGGTTATGAAGACAAGGATTGAAGGTGAATTTCTGGGCTTACGTAGGAGAGGAAAAGGCACGAGCAAGATCCTGGGCGGGGTGGGGGGGAGAGGTGATCGAGAGGCGATCTAGAAGCTGGGATGAATTAGGCAGGGAGGTGGAGAGGAAGGGAATTAGAGGCACGTAGAATGAGAAACATAACCGGAATCGTCGATATTCCGTTCTTTTACGGCCTGATTTGGTACGAGTAAATGAACGAGAATTTATAATCTAATGATTTTGTCTAATCGTGACTTGATTCTTTATCTGCGCATACGATCTGGATAATAAACTTTGTTATATGGGGTTTGGCCCGTAAATATGCGTTAAATTGAAGCTGGCCGAATAATTTTCAATGCAGAAATTAAAATTGTCATCGATTACAAATTTAGCGCCAGTATTGTTTTTATGTAGTTTGTAGGTGAAACAATAAGTTTGGCTCGTTCTCTTTTAATAAAATTATTTTTGAATTTTTTTACTTATTTATTTCTTAATTATGTATATCTTGTAGCGAAATTAAATTATAAGTATTCGTTTATTTTAACATTTGTTAAATTTTCTACTGTTACCGAGAATACAAAGAATATATTTTCCAAAAATTTAAGAGTTGTATTAAAAGAAAGAAAAAACTTATGTTCAATTTAAACAATTGATTTTTTTCATATGCATTCCTTTCGAGGAAATTATCTGCGTGTAAATATAATTCTACTTTCCACTTTGTCATATCTGATCTGGATGATACTATGAAGAATAATAAATTTGTTTTCTCTATCTTTAGGTTGTCCATCGGTGTGAGAAATTTGATTTCGCTGGTCATGCATTTTCATAATTACAAAATATTTTGGCAGCTAAGAGCTCACGTCTGCAATAGTTTAATGTAATAACCGGTCCCGATAATATAAATAATATATGAATAAATACTCATTTTGTATTGTATTTATAAGTAATACTGGTCCCGATAATATAAATAATATATGAATAAATACTCATTTTGTATTGTATTTGTAAGTAATAATATTTGTATAAAGATTAGTTTCATCCTCTTTAAGAATGAGAGCAGGAAATATAAACCGAACTAAGGATAAAATATTCCATTGTTATTGGAATTACTATTATTTAAATACGTATAATAACGTATTGTCGACCGAACAATTACTTACGAGGATGTATTTTTGAAGAAAAGAATCTCATGGAAGTTTATGTTAAAATATAGATATATAAATGATCAGCATACTACATACAGTTTCAATGTTCACGAATGAAAAAATAATTCAGAATTCCAAAACTTAAAAACAATCTACATATGTGCATACATACACATAGACAATAAAATAACATAAAATCTTAATTGTCTAATTAATTAATTATCTAAGACTCCGTTGATATAATGTTCCTTTAATGTATCATCATAGTTTAAAATATGTGACAGTTTTCGGAAAGGCTCAACCTTATGATCTAATAGAAAATACATTGATCTATCGTGTCTTGTAACTGCTTGTTTCGGACAGAGAATTTTATATTTGCTTATTTGTGCTGAAAGCGAGCAGTTGAGTTGGCTTGAAATATACATTCCTTTTACCTCTTCCATTTCCGGTCCCTCTTTTCTCTCACGAGGCTCTCCTATCCTCGTCAGTCTTTGCCTATTTCCTCTACTCTGGCACTCATCTCTCTATCTCCTCTATTTCTATATCAAATCTACTCGCTC
This sequence comes from Ceratosolen corneri, assembly GCA_030522565.1. Lineage (NCBI taxonomy): Eukaryota > Metazoa > Arthropoda > Insecta > Hymenoptera > Agaonidae > Ceratosolen > Ceratosolen corneri. Next base: position 61,325 of record JAPYYT010000211.1, read on the forward strand.
TATAAAACACAAAAGGGAATCCTCGCGGGCAATACGGAAATGACACCAGCGTACATCTTTTTTGCAATCTATCTTTCTTTCTCTCTTCTTCTTTCTGGCACGTATGCGTGGATCACGAGGTTAACTCGCATAGATCGTTAGATTGGGCAGCATGGAGCATTCTACCGGTTGACTTTTGTGCTGCGCGTATCGCAAAACAAATGTCGCAAAACGAAAACAAAAGTATTTTGAAATGCCATGATATCGAGGACGCCAGTAATTTATATTGCATTTTTAAAAAATTATTTCTCCATTCTTCCGGCAAAACTAAATCATGCTTTAATAAAATATCTTATCACATTTTGATATTACAAAGTTGCTTAACCTCATCCTATATTTTTGAACTATATATCCCGTTGGCCATTTCCAATGTTAGAGTATACTTTTGCTTATTCGTATGATCTCGCAACGAAGTTGTAGATAACTTTTTCTTACATTCGATACGATTTAACTCGCCAGAATAGCGTTTCTCTTTTGGGATCTCGTTGTTCTTGGAAGTTTGCCTTATTATAGAATCCCTACAGCAGGTCCACAAGAACATTTACTTGTACATATTAAAGCCTAACATTCCATTTTCAGTCTTTGCGTGACCGTTGAAATTTTCAGGCTCGTTTATTTATCATTCGCTGGTTCATTTACACGCTCTCTCATTCAACGTGACTGATTTGCGACGGCAATTCTCCTCATCTCCTAAATCACAATGCCCTATTAAATCAAGCAGCCTTTCTCCCATCTCGTTAATTATTACACCTGTAATAGATTGCGCCGCTCACGTCGATTCTACTATTAACACGCGTATGCGCAACTGCGCTTCATTAGACGATGCATTGCTTATCATTTGGAGTAAACGAAATAAGTCACTAAGGATAAGACACAAAAACAAATTGGGCGCTTAATATTTGGTCCCATCTCGTCGCTCAAATTGCTCTCCGCAGTTTGTTGCCTTTGGCCTCGGCCCTCAAAGAACCATTAGAGTCGCGTCCAAATGTCATAAACGTCTTTCGCAAGCTGGCTAGCGGGCTGGTGCGCGCGACCGAGGCCAAGAAAATGAAAGCAATAATCACCCGAATCTATGAATAATCGTCGAATCGGTGCCTGCATCCCCGATAGAGCACGAAACTAATATCGCAAGTTGGCGCACCACGACAATCACCCCCAGGGTGCAAATCGCTCCGCGGCACTCACGGTCCCCGATCTCCCACCCCCCCTCCCATCACCGGCATTCCCTCGCCACGAGCAATATCCACCGTATTTTGATACTCGCACACTAGCCTCCACGTACGTTCACCCAGCTAATTCGCATCTCCTAATTCATATCTGCATATCTCGTGGTTTCCAGGGCGCAAAATTCCGCTCAGCCCGCCTTGCGAGATCGCACTTTCGCGAGCGAGACTCGCCTATCTATCCCCCCAGTCTCCGGATAGTTTGGCAGCAATGCGCAGCGGCAGCCGCAGCCGCGCTTAGGCACCGGGAGCCAGGCAATGCCCAGCCAATGAATAAATTATGTCGGCAGTAGGCGACGAGGCCAAGTTAAGATTTAGTTGTCTCGAGTGCTGGTGGTTGTCGCCTGTCGTGGTAGATGACGGCGGCGGGAGGCGGGGCTGTTATCGAAGATGCGAGGGAGGAGGAAAAAACAGCGAAGCGAAGCAATCCACACTTGTTAAAAGGATGCCCTTATTAAAAGGAGGAGGTAGGCATCGGCAGGCGACGACTTTTTTTGTATCCCTTCGCCTCTCTTTTTTCTATTACTTCCGAGTAGCGAGGATTGGCGAGATAAAAGTTGCGCCCACGACTCTCGCCAAGGACAGCAGTCCTTATTCTTCAGTGAGCCGGAATGCATCCTAAAGTTAAAATTGTTTTCTGGGCGTAGCCAGAGCTGCTGCAAAGTCTAAGCAACAAATAAGAGTTGCCTAATTGCTTTTGTCGTGCGAGTTATGTGGGAATAGAAAGTAACTCATAATCGGCTTCATTTAGGATAACAACACTTTGTATTGGAGTTTGCCTTTGGAGTAATAAAAGCTGGCGCTTAAGCAATCAGCAATTAACGCGCACGCACGACTGAGCTTTCAAATACTTTCTGCGAGTGAGTGATATGAATTAGAAAGATTGCCGAATTTGAATAAACGTCTAGAAAATATCATTGACCATTCATCCGATCGAGCAGTGCCTTCCCTTTATTAACCGAACGTACTGTAAATGAATAAACAATAATTATCTGGTATAACGATGCAAGTTATGAAGATGTTGCGGCCATACATGTTGCGTAAGTTGTTAGTGTTATGTAAATCAACATTGAAAACAAACAGTACGATAGCGGCATTGGTTATATTAAAATTTCGATCTGTTTTCGTTAAAAAAAAAAAAGAGTATCACAACTTCGTCCCATTAAAATGCCTTAATATTATTAATATTCACTATGGTGGCTTGGGAAAAATCAGCATGTGAATGCATTAACTCTTATAAAGTTGAACCATTGGAGCGAAGAGCTTATTAAGTATATTTTATCCGTTATTCACGGGCAAGCGGCCATACTGAGCAAACAAAAAGGAAAAAAGAGAGAAGAAGAAGAAAGAAAAAAAATGAAAATCGCTCGAGCGGGCACATTTGCAATATTCCTTTCTTATCAGACCTGTATTGATATTCAGATCCTTTCTCGATATCCTACGACATGCACTGTCCCAGTCTTTGTTAGCCGCCTCTCCTCTGTAGCCGCTTAGTGATAAGTTTCGGCTCTCCATCTTCCTGCCCCTGTGTTTCCAGTTACGAAGGGTTGTCTCCTAAGAGTGGGAGAGAGGTCTTGTGATATTCAATCATGAATTGGCGAGTGAAGTAAAAAAAAAAAAAAAATGAGACATCGATAAAGATTGATATATATTTTTCATCGCATATTATAGAGAGAGAGAGTAAGAATTCTCTTCGGTATATAATTATAATAGTGGTGAATTGAGTTTATTTGCTCGAAAGAATTGGGAATATTTTTGCATACGAGAGCATTTAAAATATCCAGACTTTTAGCGAAAATTCCTTGGCAGTGTATTGCAGCTTTTCAAATGCAAGTTTCGGTCCTTATGAATGCATTAAAATTGCTGGCTTCAATGTAAATGCGAATACGTGAATCTTTATTAGTACGTTTTTACACTCAGTTTTTATTGACAATGCTTTTCTAGACCAAGAAATTGATCTTAATATTGTAATACCTTCAAATTCAAATGAGAGTGAGATCATGTTTTTCTTCAAAGATTTAGCCGGGGCTTCGTTAGTAAAAATTTACATTGAATTTTAGACTTTACTTGACACTTAATTCAATTCACTTAATGACAATTCAAATTTATATTTAACACTTCGGAATATTATTCAATACTTTTTTGTCCTAATGGAAGGATATCTATTTGAAATGTTTTACAAAAATTGTTACACATTTAAATACGCATTTAATTACTTTTGCATACATTCTTATAGTTAATTATAAAAAGTATGTAAAGTACAAAATTATAAAGTATAAAGTGGCAAAGTATTATTATTTATTTGAGTAAGTTTTATATATGTAAAATATTAATTTATCCTTCATTTGTGCACAAATAAATAATATCAACTGCATAATATATAGAAACAAACAACCTCAAAGTTATACAAGTATTTGGCATACCTTTGGATGTCGTAATAACCGCTAAAACATTTTAATGGCAGATTTTCAGTACTAATTCAATATGTAAAAGTTATTTATTCAATTCAATTATAGACTATTATATTAACACATTATTGCTACAATGATATACATTGTAAAAAAAGACTTTCAATTTGTACTGACTTGCAGACACTTATGAAATGGCATTTAATTATGAAATAGCAAATAGCTTCATGTCGAAATGGTACGATTATATTAAATTTACTTTTTTCAATACTAAATTCTTTACTCGATTAACTCCAGGCCTATATATGACCTAATGAAAGTTATAGTAATAAGTAAATAGCAAGGAAGCATTATGCTTTTAATTTATTTAAGTTATTTGATCATATTATTCAATATTATTTATTTTTACAAGTAAATTTTATACATGTGTATACTAAGAGAAAAAGTTTAAAACAACTTTGTAAGTAATCCACAGCATCTATTGAATTTAGTTGTTTATTTTTAATTTGATAAAGTTAAAATTGATAAAGTTCTTGCTTAATGGATAGAAAAAAACAGGTAATAAAAAATTATAAAGTAAGAGATTAAAATAATTAACAATACAAATTTATAGAAAAGTGTATGTATTTCTTTTTAGCAGCTTCAAATATTATGTAGCGAGTGAGTGAGTGAGAGGTAGCGCGAAAGAGAGAGAGGGAGAGAGAGGGGGAGAGAGAGAGAAAAAGTGCCAGACAGAGAAAGTTATAAAATGTAAAAATATTAATTTATTGTTTTTATAAATCTGCTTTTAGTTTCGATAAAAACTATATGTTATCATTAACAATAGTGAGTGTTAATTTAATATTAATGTTAAATTTTTTTTTCTTTTTATTCAATTATAATTAATGCAAAGTAATTCCTATTACTTTGTAAATTGTCCATCGCTAATAGAATGTCCAATGTATTTGAGCCCTAAATTAAATACGTGAATGTAAAAGTTGAATTGGAAACGGCCGAGTAATTTTTGAATCGAGAATATTGTGCTCTTCTCTCCACAATGTGGTACAATTATCGCAAACTTTTGACCGTTTAATTGATCGAAATTAGTAATCATTTCACGAACTGCAGTGCATTTACACAAATACCAAATTAGTATTATTAATTTGTCGTCGGAGCTTACTCAATTAAAATGCTAAATTCCTCTTTACTGCGGAGAGTAAAAATTTAAATTGTAAAGCGAGCTGTAATCTGCTTATTCATAATAAGCAATAAGTTAATTAACATATACTATTACATACCGAATGGAAAGAACGTCGCACTTGTCGCTCTAACAAGTTTAATCAGATGTGCTCGATTGGCATTTGGAGAGTATAAAGGCTTCGTGTTGAAAAGCCACCCTTTTCGAGGTAACCATTCCTATAATTGTCGACATCCTTATTGTTCCTGTTTTCGATTGGACGACGAGGCCAATTACGAGAATACCGGCATTAAACGCGGTCCCTCTCCCACGTCATAATCCTTTCAAAATATTCGACTCGGTATCAAGAAAGCATCGATCACCCACCCCACCCCGCCCCCCGCCACTCATCCCAGTCCCATCAATGCCGCCGTCACATCGGTGTATAACCGATGCTCGACTGAGCTGAGCTTTATGCCTCCATTGGGCATTATGAGCAGTGGCTTCTTTTGCCTCTTGTCGAGGATTTTTCACGAGGATTTTCCTCGGAGCAGTTCGCGAGTGTCGTACGTAACCTCGCAGTAACCTCGCAGTAACCTCGCACACATCGAGGACGAGGAGGGGAGGTGTGGATTTACGGGGCGGTGAATAATCCACGTTGATTGGGAATTTACAACGGCGGAGTCGATGCTTTTGCAGCGGGCCACGTATCTCTTGAGTAATGCTGTCCGAGGAAAGGCGGATGGAGGTGATGAGAATTCAGGGACACGTATCGGGCTTTCTAACCTTTCCTATTATATATCCTGTTTCGATATCTTCTCCGACCTCTCATCAACAGCATCGTCCGCCTATTTTTCCAACGGCATTGTTGCTTTAATTGGAGGTCGGTCGTCAAGGTTGTTCCTTAATATTATGGAGTGCGGATTGGCTTTACGCCAGCGCTGCCCCTTTTATGGCAGAAGATCTTTCATGGGAATTTACGGGTAGAACGAACTTGATATCAGATACGAATAATTTTCACCTTAAATTTGCCAGCCGAATAAAGTAAGTTCGTCGCGAAAATGGCGCATTACGTATATTTGCCTACTATTATTATATAGGAGGAGGACTCGCGTAACTCTCTACTCGTAACTACATTTTGCCCTTATTGTGTATTGCTTATGATTTGAGTGAAATATTTCTCTAATCAAAGAGTAAAAGCAGCATTCGGCGATTATTCAATTAGTATTGGGCGATCCGATTGTTTATTTCTACATTTGGCAGGAGCTTGCCGGCTTAACGGCTATGTAATTACTCATCATTATTCATCATCATAACGTAGCGAGTGAAGAAAACTATTTGAATGTAATGGTAAAACTTTTCAATCGATTGCTTCATTCTCGTAGCGTGAACAAATAAAATTGTATCTATTTTAAGTTGCGTCCAACTTGCGATACAATTAACCTTTGTATTTGAAAGGGAAAGAAAAGAAAAGAAAATTATTCGAGGAAAATCAATAAGGATTGCGTATGGTGAGATTGCTCTCTCATACCGGCGCTGCAATCCATAAATTTCTGTCATTTGAAAAGATCATGTGTAATAAGAAACACGAGGCTACCTGAGACACACATAATATTTATCTTTAAGAAAAATACTTAAGCCTTTATCATTTTATATAGCTTAAGAAACAAAATACTTACGATGGCCCTGGGAAATCCTTTACTTACGCAATCCTTCAAATTTAAAGCTTATTTGTCAAGCTTATATCACATCGTGACACTGTCAAGTCCGAGTCGAGATAAAACTGTAAGTTCAGTCACGAGGCGTTTTATTAAGGTTCTTTGCATTTTCTTCGCATTCTTCGCATCGGCTACTTTAATGAGAAACATATTTTCAAAGGATTTAAGTGCATAATGTGTTGTTTATATAAATTTTAAGAATTAAAAAATCGACATTTTCATTATTAAAATTACGATTTCGTACGAATTTTTCACGATTCTCGAGGCCAAATGCCCACTGTATCAACTACTCACTTATCACTTCTATAGTTGTAATTATGCTGTTTCACATCGACTCCAACCTTAGATTCTCTTTAGTGATTCGAGTATCGAAATTCCCCATAGCACGTCTCGTTTCGCTACATCATCGTTGCTGTTGTAATACTTTGAATGCTAAAGTCTCGATTACAACGGTACGTCTGAGCATTAATTTCATTTCATTTGGTTTTTTTTTGTTTTTTTTTGTTTTTTCGTTACTACCCTGCGCAGTAATTTACAATGTGAATAAAATATCAGGTAGAAAAATTACATGATTACGCTTACAATTGGAAAGAAGTGCGGCTTTAGAGGAGCGCAGGCACCAATCAAATTAAACGTATCTAATAATAAAAGCTGCGAAACGACAAGTGGCACGGAATTTCGGCTAAGATCTCTAATAAATGATAATAATAATAATAATAATAATACGACGACGAGGCAACGATACAAAGCACCAATTGAATTTATTGCTCGTCTAACCGCCAATTATAAACTAAGCACGCCAAGCAATCCCAGTTCTCCCAAATTAAAGTAGCACACACTCGGCAAGACCATTATTTCACGAAATATTTGAGAAGAGCGCCTCATCGAGCGCTCCCCCTCCCTCCCCCTCCCCCATAACGTGCAAGAGTATATTAGCCCCGACACACTATCCTTTCGCATTCGTACGAGAGGATTCGCTCGCGTGCACGATCCCTCCTCATTGCCGCAAATTTAAAGAGATAGCCGAGGAGGCATCCAGCGCACCAGGCGAGCACGACAGGGCGGGGAACGGCACGAGGATACCCCGAGCGACGTGGGCCAATTTCCATGCGCAGAACGAGCAAAAATAAAGAGCCGTATCCATCACGTAAATCGCTCGCCGTAAAAGAGCTCGATTCAATTTTGCTCCCTTCGGGGCTCGAAAGAGCGACCGGAAGCCATCCCCGGGCACCCCCCGGCGGCTTACGTAATTTGCGCGTCGGGGGCGGCGGGCATCGCGGGCGTCTCGGCGTCGCGGACTCGGGGCACAAAGACCGAGGCCCATAAAAGAGAGGAAGGGAAGGGCCATCGAGAGATCGCGCGCCGGAAACTGAAATAAAGTGCTCGAGACTGTCGCCCATGCGATGGACTCTCGACTAGACTCGACGAGGCAGCCGAGGGCCCCGCTCCCATGTGCGCGCAGTCTTTTAAATTTTAGGCCAAGACGCCCTCACCGTCGCTCGCCTCTGCCCCGGCTTCGCGCCTCTTGGCTACTTACGCGCCTCGAATGTTAAACTGGGGCTCTCGGGGGCTGCGAGGGGGGCTGTGAGGGCTGTCGGGGATGTCGGGGATGTCGGGGGCTGTCGGGGGCTGTCGGGGGGCTGCGAGGGCTTCTGAGGGCTGCCGAGGGCTGCCGAGGGTTGCCGAGGGCTGCCGAGGGTTGCTGGGGAATGCTGGGGAATACTGG
>JAPYYT010000212.1:0-69319 GCA_030522565.1 Ceratosolen corneri
TCCTCGTCCTCCTCCTCCTCCACGGCCCCTCGGCCGCCCTCGCGCTCCTTCTCTCTTCGCGATTCAGTCTTTCCATTTCTTCTCTCTTTATACTTTTATATCCTTGTTTTTTTTTCTCTCTGCTTTTTTCGCGACTTTTTTAATCCTGCCACCTCAATGATCCTATCAGCCGATCTGGTTACCTTTTGTATACCCATTTTTCTCAGTATTGCCATTTTATCAATTTACTTTATTTCATTTACTTGCTTTTCGTTCATATCAACTGAATAAATAAAGTCTTAATAAAGTAACCTAATATGTTTTACATTGCAATCCCACAATAATAATAATAATGATAATAATAATAATGATTATGACGATGATAATTGTTGTTGTTGTTGTTGTTGTTAATGTCTACTTTTTATACTTGTGCCTGCGACAGTAATACATATTTACATATTTGTTATATGTTGATAATTAAATTATATCACCATAAATAGGTGTAAGTATAAATGTGCGTCAAATTTAATGTATATTATATAATTAGTTGGGCGATTAATGTAAATGGGAACTTAGTATATCCACTCGGCTTTTGATCAAACTATATCGCTACTTGTATAAAAATATTTACAAATTGAAGAATAAAATGAACTATATAGTCACAATTTATTATCTACTTATGAATATTTCTATATAATTTTGCGTATAAAATTCGATTGTATCTAAACGTTAAATAATATATTTACTTATTTATTTAATACCCATAATATATCGACGATGATTTTCTGTTAGAATTTTAAACATTTAAAAAGATATAAATTTATACGCAATATAAAATTCAACAGGCAACCATTAATGACGAAATTATATATGATTGCATGCATTAAATATAGTTCATTATATATAAAATAATTCAAACTCAATTGTAATTATGATTATTCAGGTCATAAAATTCATGCCATGCTCTATGATCGTATAGTTTCTAGCCAATTAAAGTTAAAATCTGTTTTCCATGATTTTACTTTACTTATTATATTTCTCCAATTATATTAATATATATATATATAGTTTTTTTTTTGATATTTTGATATATTTGATATATATATATTTTGATATATTTGACCCGATATTTTGGATAATCTGACATTTGAAAACTAATTCATCGATCCTTTTCTTCCGATCAATTACTTTGCATTTCTCTCTCTCTCTCTCTCTCTCTCTCTTCCTTCTCCCTCCAAGAATCAGGAAGGTCCAGTCACTCGTACGATTCGGCGACGGCAATGGTGGTCTCAACCTACGTAGGATTGAGTTTCGGGCCCGATCCGGTTGGTGAAACGCAAGATCGTCACAACTCTCTCGCTCTCTCTCTCTCTCTCTCTCTCTTGCCCTCTCTCTCTCTCTCTCTCTCTCTCTCTCACTCTCTCTCACTCTCTATCTCTCTCCCTTTCTATCGCTCGCTTGCTCATTCGCTTGCTTGCTCGTTCGCCCTCTCGCTCTATCTCCTTTTTGTTCGTCGGGGCGTTTCTCTCGCGGTCCGCCGACGCGCTTCCACGACGGTGCAGCACAAAACGACTCTCCTTCCTGCACGTGAAGACTGCCGGGGAGCGCCGGGTAGCTCAGTGACGGCGCGTCCGCGAAATTCGAAGGATCGCGCCGTGCAAGCTTCGAAGGATACTGTGATGCTTATTGTGATAACGTGGTGTTTACATTATTAATAATTTGATGGTGGTAATTTATGAATTAATAAAGAGAAGGCTATTGGAGATGGTTGGATGAGCGGAGTCGATGTCGATGGTCTTCGATGCTCTCGCTGCTTAATGAAATTGTATCGTGAGAGGGAAGCGAGAGATATTGCTGCGATAAATGTGATATGGGAAAGATGAAGGGCATAGAAGATTGATTGTTGGAACTGTAGGGCGTTTTTAATTAAAATTGTAAGGGAAGTTGAAATCTTTTGCTTTTAAAAATGATGTGAGATGCAATGCCAAATATATTTAGATGTAATTCAAGAAGAGCAATGTACGCGAGAATGTCGGTTATGTATTCCGAATGAATTGGCTCTTTGCGCCTGATAAAGGACTCTTGTTCTGCTTAATCCAAGAGTTAAATATTTGCCTGTCGGCGATTGAGTTTATTTAGCGGATAGAGAGAATTGTATTGCTGCGGTAGAATCGCCAAAAGTATCAAATGCCTTTTTTCACGAAAATGTCAGCTCACTTCAGGAGTAGTGGCTATTCTGCCAAGGAGTCTCAATCTAAATCCATCTGTGCGGACAAGAAGAAGAATTATATTTCCTCCAAACATGATAATCGATTGTACGCAAATAAGGAAAAGTTGGTCGATTATCGTGACAATCAATGTAACAAGCACAATTACGTTGATCTTGTACACAAGTCCCCGAACGAGGAGCGCTCTCAACAAATTAAGAGCGATAATTATGTGGATTGTCATTATCGTAAGAGTAAGGAAAAGTTTTCCTCTTGGGACATAAGAGACTTTCAGGACCATCGTAACGCGCTAGAGAAAGGAAACTTAAATTCCAATCTCCATACTGGAAATTCGAGTGACACTGTGGACGTCGAGCTGGAGGACATTTTCGTAAATGATGATTCAGTGTCAACGCCAAAGTCGAGAAGAAATGGCATTTCGCAGGAAAAGCAGCGTTCCGGCTCACTGACTCGTCATCACAAGCACACGTCTGACTCTCTCGATCGACAAAACGGCAAGTCTCGGGAAATTAAAATTGTCGATCCCTGGAGCGAGGAAGAGGATAACGAGCCACTACGCACGGCCGTCTACGAGGAGCGCGCGAAATTCGCCAATAACAATAACAATAAAAGCCAAATGCTGAAGCAAATTGAAAACTTCGGCTCCCTAAAAAAGAGGAATGAGAGGAATGTCGGACTGAATCTGGGATTTCGTGCGATAGTCGATCGATTTAGGATGAGGGGCGACAATAAAGGAGGCCACGAGATCTCCCCGCGAAATAAGAAGCAGGAGTATATGAATGAAAATTGGCAATACGATAATAGCGATAATAATCATTATAAAGGGAATAAGAGTCCGAGAAATGTTGAAATGAATCTACCCAAGCATTCGAAAGCCGAAAGAAATCACCGAATAAAGGACTACGAATTCGAATACGATCCCGACTCCACGCGATCTCCCGATAAGGATGAAAATTATTATCATTCCAAGGGAAAGCACCACGAGAGCGATAAATCGAAACGCAAGAGTTACGCCTTTGAGGCATCGCCAGAAGATTTCGACGTGCGAATTCAAAAATACGAGCGTGCACGCCATGATAATCCCCGCGCGCAACGAAAGAATGCATTACACGAGCGGGCATGTAGTAAGGATTTCGATATCTCGCAGAAGAGCGCGTCGAGGAACAGTAATGGCACGAGCATTACACGAAAAGTGAGTCTGAGAGAGAAGAATAAGGATTTATTGAGACGACGCGAATCCACGAAGCACCGAGTCCTGAAGTCTAAGATCTCGGAAAGGCATTCACGGCCATTAACGCCACCCACGAATCAATTGGTTACAACTTTGGAGAGTTTCCAGGACGACACGTCCAAGGAGTGCATCAAGGACTCGTCGAGGAAGAGCTTCTCTATGAAGGAATGGTACGAGAGTAATCGGCAATTCGCCACCAGATATCTCAAGGAGCACAGTAAAATTAAGGAACTGTCGACGTCCGATGTCTCCGCCAAGGACGAATTTATTTTCGGCTCGTCCGCGGAGTGCAAGACGTTCTTTCAACTGGAGAACCACGACCGGAAAAGTCATTACATTCGCCGGGAGCCATTGGAGAATGAGCAATTAGAAAACGACGGGGATGGATATGGAGAATTGACAGCTCCAGGTGAAGAGGAAGAAGTCGGCTTTATAAAGTCCCGTGCAAACGAGGAAAAGGATTCGATGAAGCGCAGAGGTGGTAAACGAGGAGAGAATGTTACGAATAGTCGAAGGAGGCATCGCTGCGAATCCATAGAGGATGAGGATGAGGAAGGGCAGGAGGAAAATGAGGAGGAAACGATATCGCGACGATCGGAGATTTGCGGGAGAAGTTTTGTGACGCCAACTAGAAAACTCTGGAATTACCGAGATGGGGTATGATGACACTAGATATTACAGTTTATAAGGATGTCGATTATCGAAATCGTTGGTGGGTTAATTAGAGAAGTGGTTTCTCGGTGTCGAATATGTATGATTGGAAAGTAATGCAGTTTTAGTTTAATGCTTAACGTAAAGTGTTTAAGATTACAAGGAAAAGTAGCGTTGCTGCGTCCATTAGGTACGCAAACACGATGGTTTTTAAGTGAAAAGTTATTGCTGTCATTTAATCGCGGTGCTTTCAAAGATTCAAAATAACTTTTTATTGTTAAAATTTACTTGGCAATACACTTTAAATTTTAATTACACCAAAACTGAATTGGCAACAACAATATCCGAGATGGAAAATTATGTTTCATTCTCAATAAAAATTCCTGGAAAGTATCTTATATCTTCAGAAGAAGAAACAAATTATTATTTCACCGTTTAATTCTTTCGCAACAGTCTCGTAGAAGATATTTTTTATTTTGTATGGTAAATTCAGTTTCATTAAAAGAATATCTGAGCGTTGAAAAATAGGAGCCGAATAGAGGCAACACACCGCCGATTCCGTTAAATCATAATAAATATTCCACACTCGCTAGAAACACTTTTATTTATTTGTTTGTTTGTTTGTTTGTTTCTTTAAATGCAGTATGTGTGTCCTCGGTCAAATATTTCACGCTGCGAAACAAATATTCGGTATTATTTATATGATGGTATCGATGGAGGAATGCATACACGTACAAAGACCCCCCCACCCCACCCTACCCCCACCCCCACCACGGCCACCCACCAGAGAGAGAGAGAGAGAGAGCGAGAGAGAGAGAGAGAGAGAGAGTGCTTGTGAGAGAGAGAGAGACAAACAGCAGACAGACAGACAGACAGACATACAGACACAAAGCCATATATATATATCTTGATTTTTTTCTTCCACGCGGGTGCTTGTCTCGTTAGGTTTTCCAAGATATACGTATTCGCGTAGCATTTCTTTGCTTACGTTTGCGCAAGGCCCTTTTTTCAATATTAGCCAATGTATATCGGCAGCCGAGTTGTCAGCATGAACGCCCACAAAATCAGTAGAACTTGGTGTACGCGAGTCATTGGATAAGATCTCCCGTCGTAAATAAGAAAGCTGACTTTCAAGAGATGCGATTTCATATTTTTATTATTAGAATATAAATATAGAAGCTGCTGGAAGTCGCACCTGATGATTTGTGATGAGCCTTTCGAATGTTCATAAAGTACGCCTTTTTTAACGGCTTATTGTAAAGTCTCTTCGATCGAAGACGTAAGCGTGAATTGTTAAAAAGTACCTTTTCACGTGTCATGGCAATGTAAGTGCTGACAAAGCCGTCGTTTTTTCTACTTATTATTAACAATAAACTATGAGCTATATATTACGTTTTGTACTACAATCATTTATTATTCGGCGTTTAATGCAACTGAATGCCTTCACGTGTCTTTTCAATTTTTATTGATTCGCAATTACAATTGATTATAATAAAAAGTTTTTTTTTTCTTTAATGTTCAATAGCCATCGAAATGTTATAATAATGTATCATATTGACATAATCCCTTAAAATTGCCATAACCAAATATTGATATAAAGTAAAGTTGTTTTATTAAAAGGTTAATTGGTCGGATAAAAAGTTTTTATTAGTATCATTGTATTAATAGCAGCTTCGAACATTCAAAAGCATAGGCTATCGGTTTTTACAAAAATTATAACAACAAGATTCACAAATACGTATGCACAGCATCAGCTAACCAACTTCCAAAGCTCAACCTAATTATCACGTAAAAATAAATGGCACTTCCGATTGCCGAGCGCTTGCAGCCCCAAACGAGCACAGCTACTCTCTCTCTCTCTCTCTCCAATGAAGAAAAGGACGTTCTCGTCACGCGCAAAATCATTATCGAAGATGACTATATTTAGTCTGCCAGGGGGAGAGGGAGGCGCGTTACGGTCGGCTACTCGATATTTGGCGATGGCGCGCTGCGGGCCCCAATGCGTGGGCGGACTGGACCCGCGAGCTCTTATTGCCCTTGCCACTGACTGGCCAGCGATCCTCTTTTCTTATTCTCCCGGGACTTTCTTTCTCTTTGTGCTCGGTGCTTTTGGTAGCTCCAGAGAAAGAGCCACCTTTGTGTCTTAGATTTGATTTTTCTTCGAGGACTTGAATAAAGTAGCCGACTACGGCTCGGCGTCTCCAATAATTATCGTCACGATCATGTTAATAATATCGTTCTGCGAGTCTCCGCTTTTTTCCGAAAATCTTCCGAATATTTCCTGCCCGTTTAGTCGAAGAAATCTACAAATGTACGCAGTAGTGATGTTTATACGACAATGTGTACGATCGAATTCTTATTAATTCTTCCAAATTATTACTCGTTTTCATTTGCTTTTTTTTTTTCTTTTTTTAACTGCTACTACAGTTCCCTCCCTTTTTGACGACAATTTATACTTTTCTTCGGCAGTTCTTTATTTAATCATGCATTTAGCCGGAATAAATTTTACATCTTTTTGTCCGTACACAAGTTCCTAATTAATTTGTAATTTTCGATTAATTGTCGATCGCTGTAAAATTACAGTAAAACTGTGAAAAGTAGTTTTTAATATTTTCCTTGGTAATTACCGCTAAACGTATACACTTTAATGTGCGAGGGTTACGAATTATGCAAAGACGAGCGACGCCTTAAATGGAACAAGTAACGTACTTATTGACCCGTGAAGAATTCAATTTAAATAACTGTTTTATATTCAATTTATACCTCAGATAGGCAGACAATATCCAATTGACTGAATTTAACTAGATTTTTTTTTGGCGAGAAGGAGATTTAAAGACATCTCAGAAGGAAATAAAATGTTAATTAATCTATTTTGGCAATGGAGGCAATTTCCTTACTGTCAAGGCACTCTCCATCATCGTAATGCACATAAGTTGAATTGTTGCTCGTTCCATCGGTCATTATTATTAATATTCGATCGCCGGCTAATCTTGTCGCGCCTTAATTATATGCTGGGCGTGCAATATTATACCGAATGTTCGAACAAAGTAAGGGAGAATGACAGTAGGCGGTAATTTGCTCTTATATCCTAAGCATCGCTTGAAAATACGGAAGAGGGCTTGCCGTCCGTAGCGTAAGTGACGTCGAGAAACCCGTTTCTTTTTCTCCTTCGTCGTTCCCTTCCTCTATTTAGCTGTCGTCTCTCTCTCTCCCTCTCTGTCAATTAAAGCAACGCGAGTAGTCGTAATCGCGATCCGAAAAGAATTATTGCCCGAGCTCTCAGCTATCAGGCGTTCGCTCCACTCGCATAACTGACTCTCTTGAGAGGTTATCAAAAATCCACTCCTCCTCGTCTAGTGATGATTAACCGACACGAGCGAACCATCACCGGTATAATTCATTCGCGTCTAGGTCAGATGATCGGTGTTCGACGATTATTTGCCCCGCGGCTACGGCGTACTTACTCGGCACAGACGCCGAGTTTATGTGATAGCGGTGGGACGGCATTTTCTCATGACAATTATTACGGAGTTACAACAGTAAAAAGAAATGAGCAGAATATTATGACATTGATGATGGGAGAAAAGAGTGCTTAGGAGTGCCGAGTGTCCTAAATAAGAATACAGGCTGCGGTTGCAATTCTTATGAGGCACGATTAATTGATTTTTTTTTTTGGCACGAGCAATTAGTTTATCGAAATAGTATTGCTTGTCGAATATCTACGTATGATATTTGTCGCAGAGTTTGCGATATCTTTTTGCTTATAAATTATTTCGATATATGGAAATATATCTGTTGAGAGTTGCCATCTGAATTGGAAATTCACGACAAATGGAATAATGGCATTGTTATGAATCGTTTGAATTTTGATTTCTCATTATTACTATACACAAAGCTCTTAACGCCAATTCCAACTGACAAAACCGATTTTATTAATCATAAATTATTCAAAGTGAGATTTACTTATGAATCCTCAAAAATTAATTATACGTTAGCACGCGAATCTATCAAATTTGAAAGAAAAAGTACCGAGTTGCTAGAAAAAATTCTATTAACTTTTTAAAATAAACTTTGACGATGCATTTGTTAGAAAAATATAAACTTACAATGTGCTTTAAAACTAGAGAGATAAGTTTCAATGAATTTTCGCATGATATTCAAGAAATACGTAGGCACGAGAACATAAATACTTTAACTCGTATTACAAATTATAAATTATAGTATAGCTTCAATGCACGAAAATTTACTTTAATAACAATCCGATCTGATATTATACGTTATTTTGGTTGGAAGATTTATTTAAAAATTTACTTTTAAATTAATATTTAATAAATGATAACAGCAACAAGTACAAGAACAATATTTCAAAGCAATCTACTCGAATTGTTTTATTAAATGTGTTTATTAAAAATGTATTTGTATTGACCTACATTAAAATTAAGCATGACATTCAAATTAATTTAAGTTAAAATGCATAGATTACGATTATAAGAATAATATATGTAAAAATTAAATATTTGTTGCAAATATGAAAGTTATTTGCAAATGAAATATCATGTTATTTTAAAAAATGCTAAACTCTCCATCGACAAAAATATCAACAACAATTATTCATACTCGATTTGCAAGACATATAATGTAAAAGGATTTTCAGAAATTTTAAGAAAAAACTATTAAGGTCAATGAGTATTTATAAATCTCATATTGGTCGTCGCACAAAAAGTGTATTCTTCAAAATATTGACAGAACGGGCATTTCAGCAATTCTCAACCGATATAATTTCATACCCATGCGTTTCACACGCACACGCACACGCACACCAACATCATCATTACCACCACCAGCCTAAGTACAAATGTAAATACAGATATTTATGCGGAATTAGTATTATTAACGAAGGTGGAATTTAGAAAAAGATGCCTTTTCGCACACTCATTTGAGATATAAGCAATATAAATTATAAATGAATTTAGCATGAAGTCGTGCACGAGCTGTGTTAGAACGAAATAATTTGTATTTTCATCTGAGCGTTTGCGGTCGCGCGGCTTAACAAGCGTAGCCCAGGTCATCATAAAAAAGTAATCCTGAAGTTAAGTGCAGCCACGATTCGAACTGGATAAACCGCGCGTGCATCCATAAAGATTTTTCATTGGGCACTCGCGTCAAGCTTCGCTGCTCGTGCGTGGCATCCAACATTTGCTGGTCCCTGGCGAAATCACGCCGAGCCCACACAACTAAAAACCTTTTCCAAATTACGTCCACCTTCTCCATTTTCCACCTTTCCACCTCCCATTTATCTCCCACGTGCATTCGCCCCGGCACTCTCCACGATCTCGCCTCTATTTGATGGATCCTCCTCCTCCTCCTTCCCCACATCACCACCACCACCCCGTCCCTTCTTATCCAGCCGAATGCAGTGGTTGTGCACTGTGCAAAGTGGGCTGCCTCAGCGGTTCGTCGCAATTGTCTGCCCGTCGCGTAGGAAATTGTAGCTTTATGAACTGCGAGCATTTGTTAAGGCGGAAAATTATGGCAGCTTTGAAAGGACGGTGAATGGGTATATTGTTCGGCAAAAAAATTTATACGACCAAGAATTAAAAGCGAGAAAATTTTATAATTCTATAATCGGGGAGTAAAAATATATGGCTGCCGTTTCGTCATTCTTACATTAAACGTCGTCATAGTGTGTGTGTGTGTACTTAGTGCACACTGGCAAGTATACGTAAGCGTTGCCTACCTTCCTACCAATAGCACCAGTAACACAAGCGTAATGTAACCCTTACAATTAATATAAATGGCATTTATTAAGCATTTAGCATTAAATTCGTTTCATTTTTTTTAGGGCGTTCACATCACGGATGTCGAGGAAGGCCAACCTTGTTTGCAATGTGGCGAAACTTGCTCCGGATTTCTGCCGCACATCTGGAGGTGAGTTGTACACCGCACGTAATGGCCCTTCTTGCCCGTCCGGGCCACTTCTATTTTTAATAATGGACAATTTAAGGTAATAGCTGTGATTACAAGTGGGAATGGCTTATTCTTGCCGAGTCTCGCGAATTCACGCAGAGTTGCGAAATGTTTGTTGAATTGTTCGAGCTTCGGACGCATCTTTTCTTTCTTTGCACAGGCATTTCCATCTACTTAAAAATCACAATCCCCTCCATTGCAATTGTACGCATAAGAAAATAAACTCCAAACGACATTTTCATAATTAATAATAATAATAATAATAATAGTAATAATAATAATAATAATAGTAATAATGATAAACATTGGTTAATAGTAATGCTCGAGTTTTTGTCGATGGACGTTGAAATCGAAAGATCTTGTGCATCTGTCTATTTATTTTCACCAGTAACAACAGTCATATTGGCCGGATAATGTTATGAGAAATATCTGTAAATTGGATTATTTTCAGTAATTCTGTTTAAAGAAATATTTCCAAAGAAATATTACACGACAAATACTATCAAAACAAATACATATTGTACATAAAATACCTCATTATATACTCTATTATAGATATACGAATTATTTTATCGAATAATTTTATATGAAGCACATTTATATTACAAATAAAATTTAAGAATTTGATCATATTTGTTAATAAACATTTCGATAAATTATCTATAAAATTGTTTTTTACATCATGAACGAAGCCTTAGTTCTGCATATTTATTTCATAATAAAGAAAAAATTAAGAAATATAAATAACTTATTTCAATTTCAAAAAGATGTGTCATATAAAATACGAATGTAAATTTAACCAAATGAATTATTATTTATTTTCAGCGTATTGTAAATTATGTAAAAACTGTTACACTCGTTAACCTAAATTATTTAAACTGTAACATTTGTTGTTTATTATTATTCATTTTCTTTTAACAATATATAAGAAAATACGTGTATATATAAATTTATTTATTTATTTGAGAAATTTTTAATAAATGCATTAAAAATAGATTTCATTTTCTTCAAAAAAATGTTTAGGATTTTCAATAAAATAGTACGAAAGTTACTAAAACTATGCGACTATAAGCCATTTATTATTAGAAAAATTATTTCAATACAAGCAATGTATAAATTTATTGATTCAAGGTGCACATTTATTTTACTTGTTGAAAATTTTATGAACTTGCGCAGAAAATATTTCCAGTATACAAAACTATGCAATACATGTGACTTCGTATTATTGCCTGAGATGATATTTCATAGACGTAATGTCTAAATAGTGGGCCATTTCTTAAGAAAAAATCCCTTTATAAATATGTTGCTAAGAAAAATATCAGCCATACATTAAAATAATAATCATAAACAGAGTCGTTATTAATTCAAATTTAAAATGATCACGGAATACCAACCATTTTTATCAGAAAATATAAGGAATGTATTCTTATTCCTTCTGGCCTCTTGCGATATTAAATATAATATATTATTTATCTTTATTTGTATATTGAATCATTTTATACCATCAAAATCTTCATTATCTTATATACTGTAAATATAATTTAGTAGTTAGGATGATTTCATGCATAATCATAGCATCTTATTCTATAGTTAAAAATGTGAAAAAATGTTTAATGACAATGTTATTTCATAATTGCATTACTGATAATGTCACCAGAAACTGATTAAATTAATTGTTTAATTTTTCATGCTTAATTAGAATACTTTCTAAAAAGTGAAAATATACTATAGTAGTACATTATGCATAATTACAATATTTCCAACGATTCTTAATGTTATTACTGTACTAAAAGTAATATAAGTAAAGTTCGTGGACTGTCTTAATTCAAAAACATTATAATAATAATCACTTTTTAAGTAAAAAAAATTTATATACTTAGATCCTTATTTGCATGAACTGACAGAAAATGTTAGTAGATTAGATTGGTACAATTTTTTCATTCCCAAGTAAACTAGCGCTCTCGCAAGCTTCTCTTAATATCTTTAAAAATAGAATAGAACGCACTAAGGATGCGAAAGTATTTTGATTTATAAAGAGCGAAAACCCAAAATCAAAACAGTCGTGCAGTTTTATTTTAGCGCAGATGAAAAATCATGTTAACATTGAACGAGCAATATAAAGAACGTAAATGTGTAAAGACTTAAAAAGTAAACGAAAAGCGAAAATAAATAAGGTGGATGGAACAAAGTAGTGACGATTTAAATGCTTCCGCGAAAATAACGGGCGTCGAGCATTTCTTTGATGACGGATGCTTTCCAATATCAGACCGCGTTTGCTCTCTTCCTCACTCCCACGTCCCTCCTCCACCCACGTTCATTACCTTGGCTATCTTATTCAAATACTTTTTCGATCCTTACATTTTGCTTTGCGTTATTTTAGATATGAATACGACGCTCTTAATACTTTGAAATTGCATTGCTAAGGCGCATTGATAACAAATTTCCTAATACGATGAAGAATGTGTTACGTAGTATCCAATAACATGATATTTTGCCCTTTATAAGATGGAAATTTTTAATTATTAAAATAAATATGGTTTATAATACGTATGTTGTGTGCGTTGCGATATTTCAATAGACATATTAAAATACCCACTTATCTGACTGTATTGAAAATAAATTATTTATATTACGATGTACTGAAGTACACTATACCAAAATGCAAAATACTATATTCCAAAAGATTTATTTATTTATTTTATAAATCATTACTGGATTATATTAAACAAATTTACATTAAATACATTAAATATTCAATGGTATTTTAACAACAATTTTCATTTTAATTTATAAAATAATGTTGCTGTTCATGGTTCATGGAATATTGAAGACTTGAGCCGCTTAAAGATTTGTTAAATTATCTCGTGACTATATATGGAAGTAATAAAAAAAATTATAGAAACTTTTTGTAAAAAGAATTTATATTGTTATGAATGAACGTTGGAAATAAAAAGTGTAATATTTCAAAGAAAACTTTATGATAAAATTAATATAATAATCGTATATTATTTTAATAAAATCAAAAAATTGAAATATGAAGAAAATTAATAATTTATTTTTATTGTATCACAACATTCATACTTTTCATAGAAAAAAGTATTGTTCCTTTGTAATTCACATTTATAAAAATTTTATTATTTGTCATTAATGAAATAAATTATATTACTATAAATTATATATATTACTTATTCATACTGAAATAATTGACTTTTACAAAAATACAAAGGCTTTGTATGTAGAATTTTTATTATCTACTCAATTATTCAACATTTGATTATACCTTTTTATTGTCTGAAGATATTAAATAAGTAAAACAATGCAGTACAAAAGCAAATACAACAATTATTTATTTTTATGATACGTAGAAAAACAGTCACTAAAGTATCAAGTGAATGTCAAGAAAAAACACTGAAATATCAAATAAATATCAAGAAAGTAAATCACTAAAATATTTTAGAAAATCAATTGTGTGAAAATAATACATTTTTTTTAATTATAAACAAATTAATTAAATGATTCCAACAATTAATAAAATATAGAACATTAATTTTTTTTTATAAAGTATATAGCAATTCATTAGTTAAGAAGTATTTGATTATAATTAATTTATTTGAATCTACCTTCAGTAATAATAATTTAATATGAAAACGAATTAGAACTTTTATGATTAAACTATTTTTCTTTCAATTTATTAAAATAGAATTAAAGCAACAATTCTTTAGTGAAAAATTAAATTTCTTGTGTGTAAATGTTTACTATTGTTTAAGTAGTACTTATTACAATGAAATTTAGTATTCATAAAAATGCTTATAATTTATTAGATTAGACAAATTTTTTTTTATTAATATATATATATATATATATATTATTGTTTTAGGAGTATGTATGTAGTATATATATATATAAGTTTTTATGTGATTGTTTGTCGCTTTCTTGTAGTTTTTAAATCAAATTGATATAATTATATCAGTTCTGTTGTAGGTACATATTTTTCATGAGATTTTATAAAGTTGAACCGTAATTTATAAATTATTTTATAATTGAAAATTATCATGTTTGTAATAACTATAAAAATTTTTTTTAAAGTTGAAATATAATTAAATTTTTAAATTAAAGTTCATTCTTTATAATATAGAATAAAATAAATAAAAAATCATTCTACTTTTAATAAAATATCCAATTTTGTTTCATTGCGACGAAAAAGTATGAAATTTACAATTTAATTTCGTAATTCAACTGAGAGTAAAAATGTAGAAAACACTTTTCTTAACTATACTATTAACCTGAAAAAAATATAAGCGTAATAATCATCATACAATATTTTATCTTTTCATAATCTTTTACGACTTTTTAAATTGTCAGGATATATTAACGATCAAGCAATTGTCATTCAACCGCATTCGCATTGCTTACGGACATACGGTAATATGTTACAGTGTCTATGTATATGTCGTGTCAGTATTTTTTTTAATTCTATAATCACGTTTGTATAGAAAGTAATACATAATTATCCATTTAACATTAAATAATACATTAAGACTCTTATTATAACATATTGTTTCATAGATTAAAGTTTATTTGTTAAATAAATCTCTGAAATTAATTTCTTAAAGTAATAAATTTATTACGTTGTAGGCTAAAGAAAAAGTCTAATTCATTATTATTTTAATTGTATAAACTGAAAAATTATCCTCTTTTTTTTTCAATCAATTCTTAACAAGACTGGCCTTTTTAATTTCACAGAATATTACGAAATTTTATATGTTAATAACTAAAAGATATACACATAATTAAGTATTTTATAATACCATGTCTTTATTATTATCTCATTACTATATATTAATATGTCATATATACTAAATTACTATTTATTACTATATCTTGTAAATTTATTTGGAACGTAGATTCTTTAATGTTATTAAACATATAATATGTTTACATTTATTTCCGTTTTACTGGTCGAATGTTTTTAAATAGTACGTTAAAAAGTTTGATTCTCATTCAATCTATCAGACATATTTAACAGACATGTTTAATAAATATGAGACGTTTTATAAAATTCGCTATTCATAACTCTGTTATATTAAGTCATGTTACGTTAAACGCTCTTTAGCTTAATAATAGTTGTAGGTCAGACCAGTTGATAGACTTGGATTTAACTAGAATTAAATTGCAACTCTTAATAGTACTATTTAGTGCTAACAATATTCATATTTGGTTAAACGGCATATATCGTTTATGTTTATGTTATTAAAGTTGTATGGTTTAAAATGAACAAACAAAAAAAACAAAAAAAAAACATAATATTTACAGAAAAACGTAACAATAGGAGCATAAATAATAGCTCTCCATTATTTATTTATATATTTTAATGAACCTTATTTATTAATATAATAGCTTGAAGAAAGAAAATAGAAATATAGCTTCGTGTAGTAAATTTGCCAGCTCATAAAAAGTCTTCATTGGATGTTCGGTCACATTACGAAGACTGATTTTACGTAGAAATTAAAAGAAAATTTTTTACAGTTGCCATTAAAATGTCATCTTGAAAATATCCAATTGTTATCTTCACACGATGTAAAACGATAAACAAAATACGGGTATAAGCAATGAATATAAATAAGCGTAAAAAAACAAAATGTCATAGCCAAATTAGTCTTAGATGTGCGAGATGAATATAAATTTCGAGGAAATTTTCATCCGCTAGGTGAGCTTATTTCTCATGTTTGAATTTTTTCCAACGACCGTTGCTACGCTGCCACATATTTATGTGTGGCATGTGTGTGTGCGACGGACGAAATGCAGAACAGCAATGGCGCCACGAGCGGCGTTCGGTGGGACTAAAACATGAAATTTTCACCTACACATGATTAAATTATCAATATTAATTCCCGTAGATTATTCGCGTATGTTCTTGTTCAAAATCAATAAATAATGTGTTTCTTGGCTTTCTGATTGAAGTGGAGTGATATCTGTGACTGTCCTCAAAGGCTGGCAAAATTGTTCTTCGCAGTCCTCCACAATAATGGACAGCACGCGGGCATTCAGTCGGCTACATCTTGGAACTGTTGACTTCTGCTCGAATATTTTATAAGCAGAAAAGCAATCGTATAAATAATACAACGTTTATTAGAATTTACAGAGTGTGGAATGAGGGGTCGTTGAAGATTTATATTCTCAAGTCGGCTTAAAATCGGTAATGAAATTACAATCAATTGTGCCCCACCATTTTCAATTAATTTTTTAATACTTTTATAGTAAGGGTTCTCCTTCGAGACGAATATGCATTTGTCACTCGACGTTTCCCAATGGTTCTTCGCGACAACTTTGTAGGTTACGTCAAGTCTTAAATTTTTATGTATCCTCGACTCGAAGCCTCGCATGCCCTTTTTTTCCCTTAATTTTCAGCGCAGCAGCAGGATTTTCGTCATTCTTCATTAGGAATTTAAATATCTTCAATTGACTTTTCGTTTCTTTTTTTGTTTTCTTTCATAGATCCGTCGCTCGACACTCCTCTCTCTCTCTCTCGCTCCCTCGAAAAGTTTTTTTTTTCGATTCGCTCCTTTTTAAATGCGAGCATTGTTCTAGGTAAAAGGGTCGAGTTATTTAAATTAAAGGCATTCGACGTCTCGGCCATCTCGGCCCATCTAAGACTCACATTTTGGCGGTTCGTCGATCGTTATGACAGATTGCTTTGGAGCGAAAGGGAACTTGGCATGCGATTGGACAATGGCAGCCTCGTGAACAGAGGACTCAATCGGCTATTATCGAACTGGCACTCGTGTCCTCTTCAGCTTAGATCCCGGACGGTCGATTGCACAGACGTCGTTCTCGTCGTCACGGAACCGGCTAACTAGTCAGAGAGCGGCCGGCCGGCTCTTTTTGCGTGCAGCTTCTACGAAAAGAAGGCTCAGCTGGTAAGCTTCCCTCGTCTCTTTCCAATGATTTCAAATCGGCCGATTAGTGCGAATCAATAGCCCTCTTGGAGCACTCGATCGTTTGTCCTAAGATTGTCCGGCCGGATCTTCGCCGGGCAGCCTTCCCCATTGGAGTGATACATGCAAGCTTTTTTGGAGCATTCGATAAAACTTTACTTCCCTCGCCATTGTCCAATGTTGGAAGAGCAATGCCCCCGAGTCCATCTCCCTGGCATTGGTTTGTAATAAGAAGCGCTTCCTGACATACGGCCGACATAGTGGCAGCGGTCGCGTAAACAGCTGCTTTGTTTCTTCGGAAGCCGCCTGCTTCTTCGCTCCCTATCTTCTTCTCTAAGGCTTCTCGTACATCTGAACGCTTGTTCCTTATACTACCTGACAATGGTGGATTGTAGTCCAACAGTTGTTCAGTTTCTAACTTGGAATGACCGGTTCTCGGCAGAGTTAGGTTTCTGGTGGTAGTAGAGGAGAGCGAGTGCGACGGGTTACTTGTGCTCGGTGTAGGCTATTATTTCTTATTTATAAAAGCGAATGTATGGGAATGCCCTGATGTATGGAATTATGAAATTGATAGTATTGCCGTGTTTGTGTTTACTTGTCGGGGAAGGCATAAATTTTACAGGGAATGGTATCGTTGAAATTGAGAGCAATAATTAAATTTAAAGGCAATTGTTAAACCCCGTGCAACTAGTATTAATTAATTTTTATTGTCGAGTAGTTAGGAAATGCTTTAGTTAGACAATTAACGCTGAACTATTTGTGCGTTGTAATTGATACAACGTTCTCTTTCGAAGCCAAACTCGACTCTGACTCCAAACCTTACACTTTTAAGCTTCATTGGCCATACATGAATGCGCGTTATTTGCTTCTTCTCTATATTTACCCTTCCTTTTTATCCCTTCTCTCTGAATTAGCCTATCCATGTCAATTTCATTCTACGCTCTCTTTCTTCTGTCATGAAGTTTCTTCCGTCTTCTCGTCTTCATCCATCTTTCTTTTTCCATCAGCACGTGTTCGTATATATTTATAGTCTTCGAAGTGAGACGAGTTGTCCGCCTAAACACATTGCAATCTCTATTTTATACATCAAAAGGCTATGATCATTTACCACTGCTATTGAATTGAATAATAGCGGCTAAGCTTAAACCTGGATTTTCAAATCATCTTCATTTAATTAAGGCTAATTATTATAACATTTTACAAAATGCTGAAATAGAAGGACCCAACTTTTTCTCAATAATATTTGAATTTAATTTTAAGCATTACCGAATTAAGCTCTATTCACGGATTTATACGCATTGTTGCAAAAAAAGAAATAAATATATATATATCAACAAATTGCAGTGATACTTTAAAGTGCAAATTTTAAGATTAACTAAAGATAATTTCAAATATTTTACATATATTTAAGTATATTCATCTTAAAATATCAATTTTGCAAACTTTTTAATGCAACGAGATAACCGTGTATTATAAAAATTTTGTATAATATTAAAAAGTTCAGTTTAACATTTTTATCTACTTTTTATCCACTATATTCTTAGAATTATTAAGTGACTTATAATGAATATGTTAAACAATCTAAAACATAATTTTTATTCCGAAAATCAAATATCCCATAATATTAATTTCACATTTGCAATCTCATCGTTTAGTATCGTAGATTGAGATTTTCAACAATAAATTCTATAAACTATTACATTATGCTTCTGTTTATTATTAATATATATCGTCTTCATTTGTTCTTATCCAACAAGTTTTATATAAGTGTAACATAAATTATATCATATATAAAAATTATTTTAAAGAGAAAAGCAAATATCACATTTAAATTGTTTTAAAGGTTCATATTTTAAATGTATATTGTAGTAGTTTTCTTTCTTTGGAGACTGAAGTTTAAATAAAATATGTTCTCACATTTCTCTGTATTAAAAAAATGAATCGTAAAAATATTAATGATTATAGTAAAAATAACTCTTACGAAATGTGTGAAAAATCAGAACCGATAATAATTATAGTGTGACTCCAAATGCTCAAGGTATTATATCAAAGAACTTTTATTACATTCGCAAATAGAAAAAAAAAAAATAATAAATATTATGATAACCTTTGTTCATCATACAAGTATACGTATAAGTTTATTGTTACCAATGAAAAATGATATAAAAATGTCCAATATAACGTATCATACTTTAATGCGTCGAAACCACAAATAAGAAACAAGCTTTATCCGTATATATTATAATGAGAAAAATTAAGGAGTACCTGCAATGTTATGACTTCTTGAATCTAATTAATTTTAAACATTGTCTTAATTCACTACTTGCTAGTGCATATATATATATATACGTATAAAGTGCCCTTTTATCTGCAAATGATTGCTATTGAAATTGTATGAAATTTTTTCTTTTATAATTCAGTTATATATATATGCACATGATAAAATGAACAAAGTTCATATGCACTTTACTACGTAGGCTAAAATATATATATATATTGTTATGTTTATTTTGATTCAATATTATTAAAAAATAAAATAGATTTTTGTAATACGTTTCATCATATAATACATTAGATTTTATTCGTCAAAAAAGAGAAAAATCGCTGAAAAAAATCGCATTACAATTTCATATTCTGACAAGTTAATTTATTAACTGGTTTCATTTTTATTACATATCCTTTTATAACATTCTATTTTTTAATTAATTTCAAGAGCTATTTTGTGCCAAATGGTTATTAAAATTGTTTGATACATTATATGGAATAGTTATAAATAATACATTCAAAATCCTTTGATATCCTAAAGATATCCTCTTACCATTATTATAATTATTAAAATACTTTTCATAATACAACACTACTATTTTAAATATGAAATATGAAAATATTACTCCATAATAGTAATTATGCAATCTAATACGAGTATTATATATTTGAAATAAAATAATGAGCTATTCACGAAAAATATTATATTTTCAATTTATATACATATAAAAATTAAATTATGCTTTTCAATTCATAATTAAGAAAAAAGTGATAATAAAATAATTGTTAGTACTTAAAGCTTACATTATATGATTTCATATGTAAATTACTTTTTATCTATCGACTGTGACCTACGAGTTTTGGCATTAAAAATAATTATCTCTATAGCATAACTTTTCTTTCCGGTAGTTATATTTCATTTTTTAAATTTTCTATTAATTTCTACTTGCGTAAAAGTAAAATTTTCTTATTTCCTTTCAAATCGTATTCATAAAAATATTGTGCAATATTTTCGTATCGAACTTAATAATATTATGTAATTAAATATTGGTAGAAAATATTTATAAACGAAGTTATTTACTTTTAACTATAAATAATATAAATATTAATAAACTCTTCTTTATTTACTTATATTTATTTATAATTTAATGTATAGTATTAGATGAATATGTAATTGTAAATTAATTTAATTTTAAATTGATAGACAATTAAGCTTAAGTTTGTTAAATATCATTCAATCAATTCATTAAAATGTTTGCTTAAGTTTTAACATAATACCGCAACATTTTAAATCTCAATTCAACATAAAATATTTGTACAAAATACTTTTATGAAGCGATAATCATGAAAATGAATAAATTTTAACAGGCAATATTTTTCTTACGTATATAATGTAAATATTTTTTTAGTGTATTAAATATTCGTTGACTACTTACGTAAGAAAACACATAAAAATATTAACTTATTAATAGTAGTAATATAGAATATTTTAGTTAATAGGCATTTTGAAATAACATAATATCTATAAGATACAAGTAGAGATAATCGAGCTCGAGTTTTACTTTCAATTCAATTTACGTTTACTTGCGCAATCAATTTATTTTCTCCAATTTGTCTGGATATTTTTAAACTCTAAAAATTGTATCATTATTTTTCGTTCTAATGCTATGATTAATATTATTTAAAATTTTTAGGTATGCAAGAAATAATAAAAAAAAAAAAAACGATGAGAAGCGAATGTAACAATGGAGATGTGTATAATCTTAATATAAAATAATTTGTTGAAAAAGTATATTTCAATTGCACTCTTATAATTATCAATCATACAAATACAATAAATCTCCGACGTTTAAATTACTAATGAACGTCATTTGGACAACTTTATTAAATAACAATATTGCAAATAAATTTTTCCTATTTTTATGAACGAATATTTTTCTGTTCTTGGCTATATTGAAATAGATAATGAACTTTAATTGTTATGAAATAGAGACTTAGATGGACATTTATTTTTATATAGTTAACAGTTGAAATGAAGGAAAAAGCTTAAATTAAGCAAGATAAGTTGTATAAAGCTCAGATGCCAGATGGTTCGTGCAGCTTTTACTTTTACACGCGTGCTTATTGCTTTCTCGGTAAAATAGAAAAGGCTCGGGAAAATATGAGTGTACGCGAGCTTTTGATTGCCCTATAAAAAACGACGTGGATTTGAACATCGAGAGCTCGTGAAATGGTGCGCGACAATCGTTGTGCGTGGTTTATGCGATTTATACGACTTTTATAGCTGGCTTGCATTTATTACAATCATTTTTATTGAAAAGTGCTTTATTTCATGCTTTTAATCGGATTTATATGTTGTAAGCTGTCAAGGGACATGATTAATAGAATTAAAGCTGAGAGGATTTATTACTTTTCAATTATTTTCTCTTATCAAATTAGATACTGATAGATGATTTATATTAAATGCCTAAGTGAAAATATTATGTGAAGTAAAGCATTTTGATGTATATTTTAAAAACTAAAACTGTATGCTAAGTATATGGCATTGGCTACTATTTCAATATGGTCTATTCTTTGGTATCATAATAATGATTATAAAATTTTTTTAATGTTTTTCAGATTTTATTTTGCATATAATGAATTTTAAGCAATTATTACCCTCTTTTTTTACTCTCTTTTTTATATAAATTTTGAAATAATTAATTATTTTAAAGTTATTTGACAAACATATAATTAACAGTTAGTTAAAGAAATATTACCAATGAAATGCTGTCTGAATAAATCATTTTTATTGTAAGTTTATAAATAACTGATAATTCAAACAAATTATAATAAATATAATAGATAACAATTATTAGGCATTCACAAATAAAATATTTGAAAATTAAAAGAATTGTACATTAAATATCTATAAGCTCTTTAACGGACGTGAATAACATTTTCAAAATATCATTTTATATTTATGGTGATGTACGTGACATAGTTTGGTTCGCGCTTATGGTTTTAAAATTAATTGAAATAATTGAATAGTTTATTTTTAAGTAGGGGAATAGTCTTGACATATAAGATTGATGAGATGCTGAGAAAAAAAGTCTTGGATAAAAATTTCTAAATATTATGTGCCTGTATGTACGTATGTACCTCTGTGTGTGCGTGTGTGTGTGCGCGCGCGCGTATTTGACGTGAAAATAGTATTGTCTGAGTTGTAAATCTACAAAAATTACTAACGAACAAATTAATATGTAATAAAAAAAAATGATTTACCCTCAATAGACAAGTAATCACGAAGAAAAGATTTACCGTTGAAATCTGATCTATGAAGAGAATAAACATTTTTCAAATTAATTTAAGACACGTGGGCTGCAATTTTGCAATAACAAACAAAGCTTGCAAGTGGAAATTGATAGATAGCCGTGTGCGGTTATCTCTATTTTGGCTTACCGAAGGCGCATAAATGACACGTAAGGAAGGGGTACCTTCCGTCGCTCACTAGCTATTTCGAACGCACGGCGTCGCGACGCCGACGTCGCTAGATGAATGACGGGACTCGGTCGTCCCCGAATGGGGCCAGTGCAAGTTCGATAGGTTGCTGCGAGCTCGGTCCCGCTCATTTGTTTACTCAGCACAGAAAGATTTGTGTGTGCTGCGAATTATTTTGTAAACTGCTAGTCGGCAATGTTTTAGTTTGTGAACGTTTAAGAAGTTATGTGGCATTCTAGTGAACGCTGAGATCAAGTTCAATAGAGATGGATGAAGCAGTATAAAGTTAGCGAATGAACTTGCAACCGCTTCACCGGCAACTTTATTAAATTGGCCTTTAAGAAATTAATCGCAAAGATAATATGTAATACTTCCTTGTAATGTATACGCGAAGTTGAAAAAGATTAATTTGGATGATTCATGAAGATTTGGCTGGGAAACATATGCAACGATCATTGCAATACTGGGATAAATGTAAATAATACAAATAATTTGATTTATTATAGAGATGCGAGATTTATAAATTACATTACCATCTTAATTGCCTTCGTGGATCATTAAGTCAAATTTATTTTTACTCCAAATTTTTTCAAAGCCAACGCCTCACCATAATTAATAAAGAAATGTGTCCTTAGGAAAATATGTTTTCAATTTAAATAAGCAAATTAAATTCGTTAAAATTTACGTCGTGCAAATTATTATTCAATATTGCTTAACTATTTAAAACAATTGGGGAAATTCATGTAAGAAATTTAATTAGTTAATTTTTCATCTTTTCTACAATTTTTCTAAATTTCTTTAATCAACTGCGAAATAAAAATAATGATTCCATTGTTCATAAAGATATTCAAGTATTGATAAATATTATTTATATGTACGTGTATATGTTTCATTTATTCACAATTACATTCGAAAAATATTAAAATTTAGAAAAATATTTTTCTGACATATATAACTTGATATCTGTATTTGAAAATGTACGTATATAACATTCAATTTAGTCTTGTATATTATACATTATATATATTATATATTATACGATTATATTTTAACGTTCTAGCTTGCTATTTCCATTTTTATGAAAAGCATACGTTACATATTGAATGTTATTCGTATATTCAGAAAAATCGAACTATATTATTTGAGTTAGTGAATATATTTTTACAAACGTATATTAATATTTCTGAGATCTGAAAATTTATTTTGGAAAGTATAATGTTGTACAGGCAAGAAAACGTTAAAAATTTGATTCTTATCTGTATTTGAAAAATCTACTTAAAATTTAATTCATGTAAAGAAGCAGATATTTGTACTAATATTATATACGTAGTAGAAAAATTAACTTGATATGTCGTGAAGCTTTAATATTATATAATTTTTCTGTTTTTATTGTCGATCCAATATTAAATCGCTATTTTCTCATCTCCGCCCCTCCGCCGCGACTTCAAAATATCTATTTATCAATGTTCAAATTGCATCAATTGAATATCTTTTTCAATTAGCAAGTACATGCGTACGCTTGTGTTCATGCGTGTAAGCGAATGGGCAAATCTGTATGTACGCATGCGTGCGCACAGTGCATATGGACATAAAAGTATGCAAATAATATATTTTTGGATACATTACAAAAGCAAAGAGTAAATAAAACTATAATATAGAAATAAAGTTTCTTTATATATATATATTATATACATTATAGGAAATGTATTATTATAACTTATATAAACATATCAAATTAAATTGTGTAAAGCTATTTCAATCTATAAAATAAACTTGTTTTCAAACATCTAGCTAAACTTATGAATATTTATACTATAATATGACACTGTATTTTGTACATTACCAACAAATGGAAAAATATTCAACTTAAAAGTGGCTTAATGATGTACCCCTAAAAATATCTTTATAATATCATCAGTTTAAAAAGTTAAATTAATATTTATTCAATGATTAAGATTTTATCTAAAAGAGATTCGATACCAAATTTTTTCACGTAAAATAAATATATAGTGTTTCTCAACGATATAATGTTCCTTTAATTTTACAATGTAATTAAAAAATGATTAACATTATACTAACATGACTGAAATATTAATTTATGTTTACTCAAAGTGGTTAAATCAAAAATGTTATAAACTTAATTTTTAAAGACTTTAATGTTCTGAATTCATAGAAAAGAAACAATATGTAACTGCTGAGAGCATCATTATTTAGTTTTCAACTTTTATTTCAAATTTCATTGTTTCACTAACAAATAATAATGAACGTAATTTTGATACTACTTTTATTTCATGATTTTTATTTGCATTTATAATATAGCTATTGATGAATTTATATAAACTCATTGGTAATTTGAGTTTTCGATATTACAAAATTTTGTGTACAATACATGAAAGTCGTTATAATATTAAAAGATGTAATGAATATTGGATGTACATATTGAAATCGTTTATTAACTAATTCTATTTTGAATTTTGAGATGCCGTATAAAAATTGTATATTAGATGATTAGTAGTTTGCTATTCAAAGTTGGGCGATCCAATATAATGAAATAATTCGCATACTCTAATCGATAACTAATTAATTATATTAATCATTCATTATTCGTAGTGACCATTGAAGGAGAAATATTGAAAAAACTAGCACCTTACGAGAAATTTTATTTTTATAGTGATTGAAGTAATAATGAATAATAAAAGAAAAAATACGAGCAATACATAAATTCCTAATCATTTATCACAATGCCAAAATAATTTCAACTTACAGTTCTTAGATTACACTTGGAATTTCTAATTGTAAAAAAGTGTTAATTTGCTCCTTGAATTTATTTGAGAGAAAAAGTAATTAAGAATCACTTATATAATTATAGTGATATTTGAAAAAGATATATATTATCATGGTAAATGTGAAAAGTGAATGCTTTAAAAAATTTTCTAATAGGGTAATAATGCACATTTTAAAAGTAGTGCCATTATTTATAATATAATGAGCTAAAATTTCAATCCTAAGAAGCCGCTATTACTATACAAGTTGTTCTTATATATTTGCTTAATTATCTTTTAATTCTTATTCGGAATAACTATTTGCACACTTAACAATATTATTTAAAAAAAAAAAAAAAATACAGATCAAAAAGTTCAAGACAATTACAGAAGATAATTGCAAAAATATAGCAAGAAACTTAAAAATAAGAAATTAATAAAAGCAATACATTTCTATAAATAGCATTGAAGCGGCTTGAAAAACTGAGTTTACTGATCTCGTCTTTAACATGGTTTCGCGAAAAAACTGAAATCTCCTCGTCGTCGGTAGACTCTTTTGCAAAAAAATACAGACGCATAAAAAGAGCGGAGACGGGGAGAAAATAATTGCCGCGTACACATGGTCCACGCTGACATTGGTGGAATACAGTTTGAAAAAGGCTGTAAATTAACCAACGTCGTACCGTGAAATTACGCGCGAAACCTGAAGACGAGGTAAGAGATGAATTCGCGCACTGCTTTATAGCATCCAACTCGCTGACATACTTTTGCTATTTGCGCGCGACATTTATTCTTGCCCATCGCTTTGCAAATATTTTGATAATTTTTCTAATAATATGAGAGAATAATTCATATTGATAATATTCACGATTTCGCAGCGGTTGGTGGAAAAACAATATCCATCGGTAACTAAGAAGATATCAGTGTGCCAATGTTATTTGAGCACAATAACAATATTACCGAGAATCATATTCTTCATCATTCTCTTATGCACGTATTTCAATTGTAATAAATACCTTAACGACTGAATTGTATTTCAATTAAATAAATTCAATAACGATCAATAATATTTCAAGTGCCAAGTATTATTTATTTTATGAAGGATAAATTACACGTTTTTTTTAAATACAAGAGGCTATTTGTGCAATATGCTTATAAAAGTAATTCCCTTATAAATATTTATAATGTTCTTCATTCGAATTAATATTTCATTGAACATTTCTTTTTATTTTTCATAATGTTTTATATCCATATTGAACCATGATATCCTCTTCGATTTAAAAACACTTCATTCTGAATATTTATCAATGAAATAATGAACTCCGAATTTGAAATTCATTCATTTGATGCAGCATTTCAATTCTTTCAATTTTTTTAGACAAAAATTTCGTTTAGATAATAACCAAATATTATAATGAAACTGTAAAATAAAAACTTTGCTATTCGCCCGATCCATTTAATGAAGAATAAATTACTTTCAGATATTGTAATATTTACCTGATTGCTATAATAATTAATGAAATTTGTCAAATTTCATAGGCATCGTGGTTAGATTTTCTAAAAATGCAGAGCCATACACGCCATTGAAATTCTTTCTTTTATATATAAAAATATTAGCATTATTTCCAGTCTTGGGAGAAAACGAACGAGAATATAATTAATTTCAGCCACTTTGTTATTACTGCATGATATCAACCCATGACTACAACTCGTTTAAATTTTTGGAGATCTGATAAAGTAAGGTTAATGAGTATTAGGAGAAATTTTACAAAAAAATGTTACCTTTTATGTAAATATTAATATTAGGAATCGGTAATCGTCATTGAGCGGTAACAAAATTAAATGAAAATAACCTAATAATTCTATGAATTCTATTTTTCTAAAAGTTGATTTTTTTGAGAAAAAAAGTACATAGATATAACGAACTGATGGTATAAAAATGTGAGATTGTTACTTCAAAGTATATAATGTAATTTACAAAACCAGTTTACTTTACACCAATAACGCCAACCTCACTTTATTAGGTGAAAATGAAAATTGTCTTTATCGGGAAAAACGAAAAAGAAAAAGAAAATGTTATAAGAAAATTTACATAACGAATGAGATTATTAATATCTTGTATTTAATTATAACGTGTGTGTGTGTGTTTTACAATGAACCTCTGTCGATCTGTAATAAAAAAATAAATCCCCTCATCTCGTTACACGTACCAATAAACATAGAGTCGAGCATGTGTTTTCGTCCATAAAGTCTGCAGTACGCACAAACTAGTTGATACAAACACGATTCTCCCACACGATGTTTTCTTAATGTTTTCATTCTCTATTTGCTGATGCTGACACGATTACGCAGACAAATTGATTGAAAGCGTAGTATTAACGATAGCCAATCCAACAGAGTCGTATTTCGTATGCAATTTAAGGTTCTATGAGGAATGTTGTCAGTTCGTATGCCGTAAGCTTCATGCTTTTATTTAGCTTGTTATATATAATTTATGAGGGCGAGCTTCTTTTACGAAAACTATTTTTTATACATGGTTTTTTACAACTTTCTTCCATGTGCGAGTAAAGCTATTGAGAAATTTATAAGAATGATGTTCAATATAATGCTGGATGAATTTTACAAAAACAAAAACATGAAATTTATATTACAATCCATATTAAGTTAATTTCACGATGCACTGTTATTCTGAAACTTTTAATTTTTGCTGCTGTTATTTCAACTAATTAAAATAATCTAATAAAATATTATGCATTGTTACAAAAAATGAAAAAAATCGCGCTCCAATGTTTAAAGAAGGATTTGAAGAAAATTATCATTTTCTCTTTGTAATTTAATAATCAAAGATTGTAGTTGCTGATATTAAGAAAGATCAGCGTAAAAATTTTATTTCGTGGTGTAAGGGTCGACAGTATGAAATGTAATGTCACTTGGCAGACGCAATGTCGTACTTGGGAATTCACGTGAACCACTAAATATTATTCACTGTTGTCAATTTCAGCTTAGCCAACACAGTTTTCACTTTAGTTCTGTTCGAATCTTTCTAACGTGATATCTTCGTCCTAAATATCAAGTACGTTTCGATGAGTTTAATAACCCTCCTTGATGCTAGAACTTGTTTCGAAACATTTATTCTACATTACAAGATTATTTAAATAAATAGTTTTTGATGAGATGACTAATGATAAAAGGAATTTCCAAATAGAGCGACATGTTTATTTTGATGGAATAGCTTATCATCCATGGATGGAAAAATTAAGAAAGCACAACCGAAAGAATATGCATAATACAAAACTAAATATTTCGTTTTTCGTAAAAAATAATCATAATAGGCAATTACTCCCATGCCCGGAAACTTACATGCAAAACGAAAACAATACACATATATCTCCGTTACTCAGTGTCAAACTAATCCATCGCCTAGCCGGAGTCGTAGGTGTGTTCTCACTTACATTGTCAACAATTCCGTCCCCGCTTTCACCTTATCGCTCCTCATATTTCAGTCCTCTACTCCCCTTTCACTTTCATTTTTCTATCTTTATTTCACCCTCGCTATTTCTCCTTTTCACTCTAAATCTATCTTTGACCTATTTTAGTTTCGTCTTCCCTCAAGCTAATCAACTTAGATGGTAAGTTTCTAATTAGCTTAAGATTCTCTATCGTGAGAACTTATATATCAAAGTGAGAAAAATTTTTTTTCAACGCTTCACGTGTTTGGAGATATTTATGACGCATGCGATTAGAGATATAATTTTCTTATCGTTTAATGAACATTACTTAGACATTGATAAACTTCAATTTCACTATTGGGAATAATCGTTTTTCGAATTTTCTTTATAGAAGATAATCGAGTGTGTAGAACAATTTAGACTTGTATTTTTATACGAAATTATGAGCGCGCGAAAAATAAAACTTTGTGCCTTTTAGAAATATATATATATATATATATATTTACTCATTCTAATAACTCATTCGTTCATTCTTTTCGCAATCTTTTTCATTTGGTGCTTTATCTCTTCATAATATTTTAAATGCTATCATCGATTTTTCATCTTATATAATTTTATCGTGGAATAATTTTTTTAATTAAAAAATTAGTGGTTTTGAAGATTATTTGCTAAATAATATATATTAGATATTACATGGATGTTATCAGATATTGTTAGATTCTAACATTGCATTCCTTGAATTCATATTATCGCATCTTAATCCTCAGATCCTCAATTTCCATACGCAAGTAATCTGAAATTTTGAAAATTTGCTACTTAATATATTCCACGCTAAAAATAGATTATATTATATGCTCTATTTGAAACCCTTATAAAAGCAGATTCATTACAATAACCACCAAACGCGCACTTATAATTTTGCGAGATTAAAAAATGATGGAAAATTGAAGACGTAATAAACAAGAAAAAAATCTCGTGCTATTAAACGGATATTGCAGGTTTGGAAAAAAAATCTTTGCCGCGACAGCAAAAAAGGCGTATGGTTAAGGCGCTGCTTATAACTGATTTTCTATCCTCCGGCGCTAAGTGTATACTACACATTTATTATGACATTTCGAGCATAACCGAGTGAATCAGAGGCAAAAGTAATGCACTCGAGTGCTAGTCGTGGACATTGAAAGACATAAAAAGGACGCCAAGTGACAAAACCCATCATGCCGCCGTGAATGCACGGCATTATCACGGAGCACTCAAAGTGCTCGTGAGCAGCAGAAACACTTGCGCGTGCGCTCGCCAGTGTACTCGCAACTCAAGAACAAGGAAAAAAGACGATCTGCTCGGCCCCCCGTCAACCAGCCTCGCCAGTCCCTCACGCGACACACACACGCACGCACTGCGCGCCCGGGCCTAGAAAAGAGAGTCACGCACGCGGCGGAGGACAGACACACACACGCGCGCGCGCGCGCGCGAAGCGCGGCCCAACTTCCTCGAACGAGACCCCTGAACTCGAGAAGATAGGCTCTTGAAAGTGTTGGCAGTTGCAGCGAGATGAAAATCGTTGCCGAGTTGTGAAGTGAAATTATTTTCTCATCATTTTTGTAACTGCCGAAGGTCGGTCGCTCTGCCAGTCTGTTATGTGTGTGCGTGCGTGTGCGTGCGTGTTGGTCTATGGTACAATTGGACGGGAGATTTCAATGATGTGGACGGATCGGCGAGCGCGTAGAGGAATTTTGTATTTTTGCACGTGAAGTTTCTCGGGCTACCGTTGATTAAAGTTTCATTTGGCATCGTCAGATCGTCGATATAATTATAGAATTAAATAAATAAATGAGTCCGATGTTATATTGCGCCAGTGCCGCCTTCGTCAAGACTGAGTATTTAAGAAAATTGACATTTTTCTTACAATTTATTTCCATCTCGTGATTACATGATTCCATAATATAATTATTCATCATGAATTGCATTAGCTGCTCGTGATAATAGCTATTCCTTTAACTAAATTATAAAATTAGAAAAAAATTTCCAAAAAATATCTGTCAAGTAAAAAATTGATACGATTTTTTCAATATTATTGCTGAGATAAAGGATTATTCGGCTAAATTACAAATGTAAAATTTTACGTGAAAACCTGCTCCTATTATTCAGAACAATTTGAATTATTAAAATAATTAATCTAATTATCCTATTAAGTTAAAATTTCAAATGAAATAGCGAAATTGTAATATAATTATGAGAATATTTATGGCTAATGAATTTTAATTATATTTTGTGATATTACTTTAAGTTTGATCTAATTTTTGATTAAAGAAAATTTTATATTTCCTGATAATGCATTGTTATCCTGAAAATAGACTTTTGAAATAAAGAAATTTCAGTTTAATGAAAATATTTTTTTTCCCTATTATATATATCAAATATCATTCCAATTTTGTTAAATTTTGTTAAATCAATTTTAATTCAATTTGTTAACCAAAAATGCTTACTTTCTATTTGTCTATGTAAAATTTTTAATTGTTCAAATGATAAACAAAAACTGATTTTTTTATATAAATAAACACATAAAAAAAAACTGCTATTTACTAATTAAAAGCATGTTTTAAATTTATTTATTTTTTAAACAATATTGTTACGCAGTCAAATTGGTCGCACAAAATTCCGTGTTTTCGAATGGTTGGCCTTACGAACAAATTGAAATATTTATTATGAGCAAAGTGGATTATAGTTTACAGAAATACGACTCGGTTATTACTATTAGATATTGAAATATTGAATTTTACATAAATTCGACTTTGTAATTTTTAAGATACAAATTGAATGGATTGAATTAACACTGGTGTTTCTCATTTTACATCGGAGCAATAAAATGTTCAGCCTTCAAACTATGAGTGATAATGTGTTACGTTTGTGACTATTGCAGTGAATATATTTCCTTTCAAGATTCATTTTAGAGCAATGATTTATCCTGTGATCGACGATTCACGGTAATAAAATTGCATTCTATGCTGAGATATAATGAGATTTTTATCTGATTAATAGATTCCATTATACATCTAAAGTATATGTAGTAAAAATATACAAGTAGTCATACTGAAAGAGTTTAATTAAGAATGTAAATGTATATTGTTCCTCGTTAAACTTGACTGACATATCTTTGGTATGAGCATAATTTTATTAATAATGTTTATTATAGAAAAAAAATCATAAATTATACAGGTCTAAATATATGGATTTCTCTTTTAATAAGCTTAAATTTATCTAAATATTAGTTTGAGATATATTAAATAGTTTATTTAATGGATTACAATGCTTTTTCAATTAGCTTTAAAACATGAGATATTTATTGACATTTTTCAATATAATATTTTTATTGCTATAACCGTCATTTAAAGTTATCTTTATTGCTAAATTAATAATTATAAATTATAACGTATTCATTGATACTGTGCTGAATATGTAATATTTTTATACGTAATCTTTAATTGGCTCGGTGACATTCGGTATTTGCATTTTTATAGTTCAAGTGAAATAATTATTTAGGAGAGTGTAAGATAATTCAAAAAATATTGAACAAAATTCTGTAAATACTTATCAGATTATCATTTTATCGCTAAATTTGAGCATATAAAAGTAAATTTATTTTATGTATTTACTTATAGATTTACTTGTATTATTTTCATTAATAAATATAAGGATGTAACATTACGTTTAAACATTGTTGTATTTAAATTTACTATGCACTTTTATTCCTTTAATTCGAAATATTGAAAATTAGAAATAAAAATTTAACCGATTAAAATACAAGAGAAGAAAATAAAATTTATAATTTTCTTTATTTAAGTTGAAAAGAAATGTTCTAATGATGTGAATTTTAACATAATTTCATCTGTATAAATGAGCCGTTGACTTAAATAAAATTCGGAAAAAATGAGAAATTTAAAAACGCACAGCCTTCTTGATTGACAAGATATTTCTCTTAAGTGACACTGTTATTAAATTTTCCGTCATCATTGCATTCATCTGAGCATAGATGTGCATTTGTCCATGAACTCGTAGATATGTAGCCACTTTTCAGGTACATATTGCTAATAAGCTTCAAGGGCTTTCAGTGTTTGGAATAATTACTGCACTTAACAAATAAATTGTATTGTGAACAATAAATTGTATAGTAATCAACGCTATCTCAGCGCATTAATTTTGCCATGTCCACATTGAAAAAGATGAATGAGAAATTCTAGACGTCACCATA
Organism: Ceratosolen corneri; assembly: GCA_030522565.1. Classification (NCBI taxonomy): domain Eukaryota; kingdom Metazoa; phylum Arthropoda; class Insecta; order Hymenoptera; family Agaonidae; genus Ceratosolen; species Ceratosolen corneri. The sequence continues at coordinate 33,194 of JAPYYT010000212.1, forward strand.
AATTGAAACTTAAGTAAGCGAAAGAGTAAATCCGGGATGTTAATGAGTGATTTTCATATTGTATATCAAGGAGTTCTTAGTTTACACAATAAAATGTCCACTACAATAAAACTCTTCAAAATATTTTTTCATTTGAAGATACTATCTGTGAATCGCTTAAACGTTGAAAATAGTTTTTAAACCAAAGATAGAAATATTTACAATAATAAAATCCATTTAATGTAGATTTAGGAAGGTAATTTTAACAATTGTTTAGATTTTTCACTAGGACGATATTATTTTTTCTTAAAATAAATGGTCATGTAATGACAGTCTCGCATAATCTTACATTTTACAAAGATTCTCGAGACATTATTTTAAGCTTCAAAAGTTGACAAACGAATAATATACAAATTTTATTGATCTTTTAATGGTAATTTACTGTACACTTAACTCTAATAAACAATATGAATATAAATTTATCAAACCTTGGGATTATCATTATGCATAATTATATTTATAAGAATTTCCTAGTCAACTGTATAAACAATTTACCCTACCTCCAAATTATATTAACAAATATTTGTAATGTTCGCATTAATATTGCGTACCAATGCGGTAGTCTCTCTCTCTCTCTGGGTAGACTCTACCAACCTCCCGATGAGATTCTAAATCGATCGACAAGACTACGAAAATTATTACAAATCATATAATAAACCATGCGGACGAGGGCGTCAAGGCGCCATTAGCCTGATAATAATAATTAGCGATTAAAATGAGTCAGGGCTCGTCAGAAATTAACGGGACGCATGTCGCCTTGATCACGTAAATTGCAGCATTCGTTTGCAACGCTCCTTAATTGTCATGTTTAAGTGCGCCTTCATCGGAGCCTAATTCACGCGCGGCAGCCAAATAATAAAAGCGTTTAGTCTGCATTACGCTAACGCAAGTTCGTCACACGAAACACATCGATGAACATTGCGGAATGTGTTGAGGAGCGCGTGTGCGCGAATAGTTGGCAACTCGCGCCTCATTCCTCGCGTTGTCCCAAGTTCCTCGATGCCATTGAGAGATCTGGAGCAGTTGAGAGAGAGAGAGAGAGCCACGATCGGACTGTAAACACACATTACGCTCCAGGGAATTAAACTGACGACGGAAAGGTGGGAAAGTGTGATTTTATACTGGTAGTGCAAACTTTTGTAATGCAATGGAGGGAGTTGGGAATTTACACGGCCGTTTTAGCTTAATATCGATAAGAAGCTTGCGGTGTGGTTAATTAAAATTGGATTATCGCTTCATTACGTTGAAATGATTTTTTGTTAAAATAACTCTTCTACAACGCGATGGTGTTTTTTTTTTATAGTTAATTTATGTCGCTCGAGAAATTTTTGTAATGCAGATTGGAAATTGCTTTCAGCGAATGCAATAAGAAGAAAATATGCATTCTAATTAGTTTTAAGAGCGAAATAATACTTATTTCAATTGTCTATACGTTTTAGAATCAAACGATTTCCAAGTATTATTAGTGTGTTTATTTTTAGTCGACAATGGAGCGTTTTATAGCGTTACATAGATTATTATTATTTATAAGAATAGCGCTCTTGATTAATTAGTGCCTTTTTTTAATTGCGACTTTCTTGTTTATTTCGACTATTGCATTTGCGATGCTGGCTCAGCTTCATTAAGACTATCAAAAAATATATAATATTCGGGAATATTATTTTTAATAATTTCCTGTTTCTATAAATTTCCATCCCACGCAATAATCTCGTAGATTAAACTAATATTAATATTAATATCGTCGGTTCAATAAAGCAATACCAACGGGCATACATGCATATGCCAATGCAATTACTATCGTCATTTTTAATTTAGGTAAATTTAGGCGACTTTCTCAAAATTGGCATTGAAAGTGTACTACTACTCTAATCTAGACTTGTCTTTCGAAATGCCGAATTCTTATCGGCACTATTAATCAAATGAATGCGGAACGGAGGCCGGGATCAATGGGATTATCTATTATTATCTAAACTATCTCTACATTACGGTTAATGTGAGTGCTCGGAAGCATCTTGGAAACAATTTTCTAAATGCTCCATGCCCGATTATTTACGATATTAAGCACGATATTTAAGAAATAATTGACTGTAAAATTAATAAGCCGAGAGGGGTCTTGTCTCCCAATGCTTACGCATTGTAACTTGTTTGCTTTATAGCCGTATATCTTGGACGAACGTATCGTATATGTGCTTCTCCGAGCGCAATGCTTTCAAATTTATGTTTTTTATCAGCGAGGATCTTGAAAAAGTCACGCGCGTGCATAGTGTGGTGCGGGGGTGGGAGGCAGAGAGATAGGGGAGGAAAAAAGATACGAACGTATATTTTATGGGTGTGGGTCACGGGTCTTGTGCACCCACGCCTCGTTCGCAACAAAGTGTTTAAGGTCACCTTCGATACCTCCTCGCCTTATACAACTTACGCACTCTGAATGCGTAAACCGGATAATCACGATGCGCGATCTGTGCGCTTAAAGGAGGGCGCGACAAAGAATTGAGAGCCAACGTCAATTTGGCAGAAAATGATAAAAGGCGAGATGTGCATCCGGTCATTAGCATTCTATCCTACTCGTGACTCAATTATTTATTATTCAGCATTATAGGAAATAAGTCTTTTGCATCTTGGATTTTATTATACAACTATTAATGTTCTTTTGTAAATATGAGCAGCAAAGTTAGGGAGGACTTAACTATAAAAGGCCACTTTAAGTATTGCTTGCGCATATTGATAGAAATTGATTAGAAATCATTATTAATTAGAAGTAAAGATGGATGTCGGCCACTCTATTGCACTAATTAAAAAGGAAATCAGAATTTCAATTGAATGTGTAATTGGCTTCATTTATTCAAATTATTCATTTATTTTATTCGAATTTTTATTCTTCGAAAACCACGTGTGAACGTAAAATTTATTTATATAAATTTTTAATACTTAAATGTTTAGCGATATGTACGTTATTGATTTCATATTGTTGGATAATTTCTTTTAATGCCTATGACAAGCTTTACATTCCAAATATATATTTTACAATACATATAACTGTTATCCATTTTCCAATTATTAGAAAAAGTTAACAAAATTAGAAATTTTTTTCCAAAGTAATCGTCACAAAATTTTAAATTATATTAAGACTCATATCTACTACATTAAACATATTTATTAAAGGTATTTGATTAATTTAAAATACGAAATTATCAACATTAATATTTTTTCGTGCTTGAATACTTTATTTTTATTGAAAATGTTAGTATATTATTTTTATTACTGTAAGAGTGTATTCATCATGACTTATCTTATTGATAAATGTTTCTCAAAAATACTTGTACACTTTAAAACTTATATTAACAGTCGTAAAATACATAAAATTATTAACTATTAAACAAGTGTAAAAGGATTATTTACAGTATTTGTAATCGTTATATTTTCTAGATCCGGTTAAAATTGTATATAAATACAATTCTCTTTTCAATCCACATAATCGTAAATGTTTGCATAAATTATATAATAAATTTTTACAAACAACAATATATATTATCAAAATTACATAAAATTGAACACATGTGACTAAAAATGTGACTAATGCAGCATATATTACATAAGTAGCTATTGGAAGTTATTGGAATTCTTAATCAAGTTCGATAAATATGGTAAAAAAATTCTTAGACTCAGGATAATGTATTGAATTTAGAAAATTGTATTATAAATATTAAAAGATATTTAAGCTTTAATGATTGCATGAAACTACAGTACTTCTTATAAATGTATTTAAATAGTATTTGCACAGAAAAGATAAATGTGTGCATGATATCTAGCTTTTACACTTGTATAATTCAATAAATTTTGGAATTTTAGAGACGATATTTTTATATAACGTACTAATTAGTTGGCAAATCTTATGATTGCTCTGCACATAATGAAAAACTTCAAGTCTTCATCGCCGTAAAATGATTCATTTACAATTTTGGGTCACCAGATAGTGATATGAAATTATCAAGAAATTGGTATAACCTATAACTTTTTTACTTGATTTTAAAATGATTCTGTTTTAAAAACATTCTGTTTCACATGAAAAGTAATCGTACATATTCACTAGGTGTGCCAAGCGTTATATTAAATTATTATTTATGAATTTAATAATTATGAATATTTACGAACGAAATAATTAAATAATTAGTAGTATTTTATGTGGTGTCTATATAAAATCCTTTCAAAATTGATAAACTTTATTTATAACTTCATATTTTATGCACACTATATATATATAAGTAGAAATTTAGCGGCTGCGAATTTAAAATAAAAATATAAGACTTATTCTTATCATAAATTTTAGATTATCAAAAGCTTAATAATAATCGTGTGCTTAAAACTGTTTTACTCTCATATTTTTTATATTACATTATTTACTTTAGGCTTTGTTAATTATGGAAAAATAGACTGGTATCTAAAAATTGTTTTATAATTTAAGATGTATGACGGATTGCATTCAGGTTTTTTCTTTAAAAAATACGCTTAAAATAATTTAGATAAATTACATTCTCAATTAAATTTATTTTGAAAAAGACATTTTGATTTATTTATTTTTAAATAAATTAACATATCAAAGCAGATGCAGATGAATTTTGAACTAATTTATGCTAAATCTTTCAAAGTTATGCCTAAAATTATCAATTATCGGACACATCTATCAATTGATTCGGTTTAATATTCTTGCAAAGAACTCGTATAATATTAATTCATATATAAAGAACTCTTCATTGCTGTTTGTTATTATACATAAAAATGATCTTTAATATTATTTTACTTTTTATCTTATACTCTATTTCATGCCATTCCTTCCTATTTTATTATTATAAAGAATAATTTTTTAAAAGTACTCAAGACTTTTATTAGAAAAGTTTTAGTTGTAAGAAAAAAATTTATGTTTAGAAAAAATATATGTGAAGGTTAAAGATTTAAATGTGCAATATGTTATATAATTGTTACAATGTAATAAAGATTGGCTCCGCTATATGGAAAAGTCATTATTTATCAGAATACAATTATCGCACCTTTAATATAATTTAAAAAGCTTACAAAATATAAACAAGAATTTTATGATTATTGATAAATCCAACATCGATAAATTAAATATTATCCGTTATAATATAATCATTGTCATATTTAAAAATACTGTATTAAACGATTGATATTATAATTTAGATTATTTATTGATTATGTTAAATACGCATAAATAATTTTAATGGAAAGTCTTTAGTCGATTTATGAAGATTGAGATATTTATTGTTTCATGGTTTCCAATTTATCAATAAATTTCTATAAGTGCTTAAGAAATTACATTATCACATTGAAATTACTTAACAATCAATGTGCCTGTCTTTATATTATTAGATTGTTTCTCTTAAATGTACTAATTAACAAAAGAATGTATTGTATGAAAATTAATCTCCCACAGTACTGATAAAATAGAATACGAAAATAAAATTTTATTTTTTAATTTATTTTTAGTCTAACTGTTATTTATTTCAATATAATGTTAGATCAACAAATATATAAAGATGAATCAGGTTTATTTTAAAAATAATTTAATTTATTTAAAAAATAATATTATCGTATGTTGTATGCATATTATCATTACGCTTTTGCAACGCAAGAGATTTTTTTTATTATAATACCATAAATAATTAACAGTAAATGCACGACTATAAACATAATAATTATAATCATTGATTAATCATAATATTTACTTAGTAATTCACTAAGTATTCGTGTTTATTATTCCTTACATACATTATACAATCCATTGTTTCATTTATTTGTACATGGGTAAGCAGCTAAATACTCTTAATTATCAAGGTTTCGTATATTCAAGATAAAATATCTTTGCGACAATGATTATGATCCATAACATGGGTTGTTTGAATATATATATATAGAGAGAGAGGGGGCGAGAGAGGGAGGGAGAGGGGGGAGAGAGAGAGAGAAGAGATCATATATGATATTTATAGGAAATTGTGATGGCAAATAAAATTCAATGAATAAAGAAAAACTTTCATCGTCATTCAATATTGCTAATTGACTTAATATTCTTGTGATATATAAAGTGCGTCGATACCCCCATTACTATATACATACTATTCCCTATAATTTTGCCGAACTTGTTATTGTTGAGTATCGACTTTTATAGATTCGATATCTTGACCGTTTACATAAAAAAAAGAACTAAAAGTTCTATTCTAAAATTTCAGGTTCCCTTACCGCTTAACGCCTCGCACTTTCTTGCACATCGTCACACGTTGCTCGCACAGCGTTAAGGTAATCACAAGAGCGATAACGAACTCGCGCTTCGGTTCTTGTTTTACCACGAGTGTGTGTGTGTTTCCGTTCGACAATCTCCCCTCTATTGCGATGCGGTGCGCAAAACTCGATCGGCCTCACAGGTGACAAACGCGGAGCACTTACAAGTTACCAAATTCATACATTCTCTACTAATTTCGTGAGTGACAGGGTGTTTCGAGAAAAAGTGGAACGAAATGGATCGGGAAAGTATATATCGCTAGTCATATCCGGTTTTCTTCTCTGGTGAAGCCTCAAGTTAGTATTAGTGTCGGTAGAGGAGTTTTAGCTAAGTAACATTGTATGGAGAAAATGCAAAACATTGCGCGTATTTGACTATTCCCAAGTAATCATAAATTTGGCGTGAATTTGAAAATTATACTTTCATATGTTGTGCAAATGTGTTTGTTTTTTTTTTATATTTCATTTATCTAAAGTAATTAACGATATAAAGGCTCGTAAACTTCGTCGATAATAGCATTACATACAGCGAGAAAAGGGAAAAGAAATCGAAAGTGAGTGATAAAGAAATAATGAAGAAGAGATGAAATAATGCTATAACTATGAATATATATCATACTTTGACTTGGCCAGTTTACTTTAGAATTGTGATTATATTTTAAATGTATCTTTTATTATTGATAAAAACAATATTAAGAACTACTTTGAATAATAAAAATGCTTAAATGTATATAAAATATTAAATAATATATAATATATAATGCAATATATAATATTTAAATATTGCCTAATTAAAATGCTAGTCGTATTTATAATATTTTTATGTTAAATATAAAAGAAAATAAATTTATATATGTATAAAAACTTATACAACAAATTAAATTGATTAAATACAAGATCAAGAAAAATTTCTATAAGTATTATTTGCATTACACAATAGCAATTATTTAAAAATTTTGTAATTTCGAACGAAAAATATAATATTGAAATAATTTCATTGTAGTTATAAATGCTAGGATACAAGAATTATCTTCAGTTACTCTCCAGATTGCATGATCAACATTACGTTTACAACTTCATCTCGTGAAAATCCATTTTTTCCACTCATACAAATTTTCAATCATAAAACTACTTGTTTCAAGATAAACATAGTCTAACTTTAAATATAGTTCAATTAGATTACTTTACATTTATTTAATTTCACTGCCTTAGGCTTTATAAGTTTTCTTTACAAACATATATATTACGTATTATTGTTCGTGTGAGAATAACCTTTAGGTGTAATGAAAATTGATCTGTTTAACATATACAGAGATGCAGGTAGTGTTTGAAAACAAACAATTCTGTGTTTTTATTAATTTCTGAATATAATGTGAAATTTCTATTATTAAAAGTATTCCTATTTTTTTTACTCTTCAAAATTATTAAGAAATTAATATTAAGAAATTATCGTGAAATAGAAATAATTATCTTTAACACTGCCCAGACGATGCCTGACATCATACATCACTATTATACAAAATTGCATCAAATGTCTTCCAAGACTCCGCATTGCGTCGCATAAGGCGCTGCTGAAATTATCTCTTTCTTATTCTTCCACTATCTCTCTCTCTCTCTCTCTCCCTCACTCACTCACTCACTCACTCACTCACTATCTCGCCCCCCTCTCTACATTTTTACAAGTCAAGTTGTACAAAGTTAAATTTAGCGTATGATCAATCGGCCGTTTGCACGCTATCGGGACACTTAACGGTCTGATAAAAAAACTATACTTGTTCGCAAGCCAAATGAAGGCTTTGGTACAAACTAAGTCATTTCACAAATTATCTTAGTGTTTTTGAAGCTTATGCACTCTCTCTCTCTCTCTCTCTCTCTCTCTCTCTCTCTCTCTCTCTCTCTCTCTCTGTTCATTTCCCCCATATTCACCCCTCTCTCACTCGTTGCATTGTCCCCTGTCTTAATGTAAATTCCATATAATCATACACTTTTTTATTATACAGTACAAGTATTTTATTATCTTTTATTTGAATTATATTTTCTACTTTATAAATATTATATAAAAATATTAACCGTTCTCAATCATAGAATGATTTTATTGGCAGAAATACTAATAAAAAGATGATAATTTTTTAAATTATCAGGATAAAGAAGTAATCAATTTTTAAAATGAAATAATCTCTTATAAGCTACAATTTATCGACTCGACTTTGACGTTATTCATTTTATTAATTTTTTACGAGAAATAAAAATGTTCATTGAATAAATATATTACAGTCATCTTTTTAATTCAAATTTATCTAAAAGATTTTATTATTTTTTGATTCAGAATATATTTGATATGAAAGAATCAGTGATTAATAATTATAACGTACCAAAACAAATTAATTTCATTGACTGACTCATCGAATGCAGATATTGATAAATACATTGCAAGGTTTTACTTATTTAATTAACTATTATACCGACGCATTTAATTAGTTAGTCGGCTTTTTAAAATATATTTAATGAATTTAAGTTAGTTGATTCTTTACAATTATTGCTGAAAAAAAATTCGTCTTTATTATATTTTTCTCTCACTTTCTCTCTCTTTTCGGCATTTTGCCCATTTAGTATTAGCAATATTATCTTCCTTAGCTATTTCATTTATTCTCATCCCTCACCACTGTATATTTAATTTTGCTTAATCATTTATTAATAGTGATTTTTAATTCTTTTTCGTTTCATTCAATTACTATATATATTAAAAAAAGCAATCATAAAAATGAAAGTCGTATATACTTTGAGTGTTTGAGGCTGAAAAATGAAATATGTAGTACAAGATTTTTAGCTGAAATTTTTGCTAGACTTCCTAACGAAATGGCTACTGCCCATAACAAATGGAAAACTGTACAAGTTGACACAGCGATTTATAATGAAGAAGGCGATGACAATCAATCGAAATGTTGCGCTTGTTATTATATTGGGTAAGTTCATTTTATAGAAATCTATTGTGCATACTTTTCTTTTGTTAATATTGTGTATTGAAAACGGGTCTGTGAAATATCGATCGAGGATCTTATTGTTTACTACTATTTACACTAACAGCTTTTTTTTATAATAATTCGAAATTTTTCATTGTAACAAACATTATGAAAATATATAAATAAAAAAGAGTAGCATACAAATGTACAGGAATACATGTAATTCTATATTGCATATAAGCTGTTATTAGTTCATAAAATCTTTCTTTAAATTCTTTTACTTTAAAGTAAGACAAAAAGTAGCTTTTAAATAACAATTATTATTTACATTTTATAGTTTTTCTACATTTTTCTACTACAACTGCAGACGTTGAGTGAAATAAACATATGCAATTTAAAGATATCACTGTTTGTCATTATATTATTCTCTATTCTCAGGTGCACTTGCCGTTATATATTAATAATATACACATTAATATACTTGATATTAATTTTACGATCTTTATTATGCCATGTTAATACATATTTTCGATTGCTATATATAATTATATTAATTCATACACATAATAATTAATTAAGACAATATCACTTGTATGGGAATGTATGGAATTCTTGATTAAAAATTTATCACTAATTTTATAATAGGAAAAAATTTGACTTCTTTGTTAGTGATCTGCGGCGAAAAGAGAGTCAGCGAGCAGCGATTCTGAAACAAATGAAAAATGATTTAATATGTTTGCGGGTGGGTGGGGATCGTAGTGTAACGAGAGGAAATTACTTCAGTCATTGTTAGGTCTCAAAGGTCATTATCATATTATCATTGCCGGTGAAATGTAAAATTCCGAATATACGTAATTATTAAATACATAAAGATTGTAGGTTGAGTAACGGTAGTATATTAGTTTAACTAGATTTTGACAAGTAAAAGAAAAATATATTATATTCTGATAACTTCTTTTACTTTCGTACATGCCCCCAGTTAATTGATTATTATATTCCATTGTAGTTCTATTTTGTACATTTATCGATAACTGTACTTATTAACTGGAATTGTCAATAAACACACAATTATTTTATCTTTCATACTATCTCGATATGCCCACTATATCATTGTTGTTTCCACATTTTTTAAAATTTTATACAATTACTTTATTGATTCGAATGATTGTACGGAAAATCAGATATTTTTTTTTTTTTTATAAAAAGTAGAAATGGCTTTTGGAACAATATTTAATTTAAATTTTGTTCATTGAGGATTAAAGCAATCCTATGGTAATAATTAAAGGACTGAAAATGTTAATTATATAAAGAAAAGTATACATATTTACATTGACTAGCTACTTTATAATTTAGAATAATGAATGTAATTTAATTATTTTAAAAAAAGAGTAAAAAATATCAAATTCTTAATGAATATTATTGTTATAAAATGAAAAGGAAATTCAATTATCAAAGTGTGCTAATAAAATGTCATCATTATCTTTATCTATACATTGATAAATAAAAAATATCCCATAAAATAGTAAATGAAAAATAAAAAACCAAAAGCTTTTTCAGCTAAATAAGCTTCAGATATTTATCATTTTATGCTTACAAAATGGTATGTTTATAGAATATAGAATATTAAATTCTTCTTAATATTTTTTTAGTCTCTAATTTTGACCTAATAACCGGCAATAATGTTTAAAATAATCTACAAGCGTATAAATTTGTCGTATTGCAAAATTCAATTCTACATTGAATATATAGATTAGTGTTAATTTCCAAGCAATTATGTAATAATATAAAGTATAGCTATTGTTATTGTTATTCGTAATCATACGATGAATACGTAAATATTATAAATAAATTATTTACAATCACCAATGTTAATAATACCGAAGTGTATAAATAATCAATTATTTATTTAATGATAATTACTCTTATAATTTTCAAATTATGCGCGGCTTCGGACGTTTGCAGGAGTTTTATTTTAACATATTAATGCTGGATTATGTCGATAATATGCATTGACCAAAGAGGATAGACGTAGGATGAGATTTTGTTCTTTTAACCTTCGTTTTACGACAGCCCAGGTCAGACATCCTCAAGTCTCGAGGTCCAAGTACAATTCTTTCATTGCCGACATAAGCTTACACGAACTATCATGAATATATTAAAATCCGAATTTAAACAACTTCCTTCATTAAATAAGTTACTGTTTATGAAAATAATGCGGCGCTCTATAATAATCATATTATTATACACACATATATATATATATATATATATAAATATATATAAAACAATATATTTAAATTATATATAAATGTATATAGTAGAAATATATATAAAATTATATATAAATATTTATCGATCTGTCAGAGCTGTACCGTTAATATATTGTAAATTCGAAGCGATCTTGCTCAATCCAAACTGCCTACAATAATAGAGAATTAAACTTTTTGAAATAGATATCATGCTAATATGTTGTGAATCTATAAAGAATAAACAATAGCGTTTTCTTGATTCGATGAATGGACTATTTATCTCAGATCATCTTTCGTCATTTCGTCATTGTCTAGAGGGTTTCAAAATAACTGAACATACGAACAAATTGAATGGCATAAATTTAGCTTAGGGCCATGCGAGCCTTGTCATTAAAAAATCCATATACAATACACACAAACTTCCGTAATATTGTTACTCGGGCTGAAAAATATTCTATCCCTACTCAAGAAACAAAACGAATGATCTATATGGCGTAGGATCGGAAACATTTAGACTGCAACAATTCTCGTTACATGCAATTCGAGAACCAAACATTCACATCTAAAATCTCATCTAAGTCATTGGCTTTATGGCTCCATTCGATAAATACAAGCAAAGCTTCGGTCGCGTATTGGTGGCATAATTGCGCAATTCACGTTTTACGCGCGCAGGTGAGATATGTTAATGTGCGTGTGCGAGAACGCGCCATGTGGATTTCGTCCAAATGCAAGTACGTCCATAAGTAATGAATTTTTTGATCGGAGTAGCACGACGTGGGAGTATGACTGATGACACTATGATGCTAAACTTACGCGATGGATTAATTGATGCGTGCGAGAGATCGAGATATTATTAACAATAATTGTCACCGAAGTCTGTTGTGAAATATCATCTGTAATTAAAGCTCCAATGCTATTGATTGTAACATGTAGTCGAGTGAGTCGCACTTGCAGATAATTAGTAGTTATTGGAAAATTCTCATTACGTAGAGTTTATAATGATAAGTATCGATTAAATATTCAAGCGCGAATAAAATTAGAAGTAACGTCAGAGCTATTTTAATATTTAAATGAAATTTATATACATAGAGGAATGATACGGGATGAATGCGAATAGATAAATTGGAGATAAATAGAAATAATACTTTTACTCCAAATTAATTATAAATATAAGCAATAACCTGGCTAGTAATTATATGTTTATTCAGTAGAAAACCAATTATAAAATTGTCCCTCAAATGTAAATGCAAGAAAAAGTAGCAAAACAAATACATAAATTATTGAGATAATCAGTCCAAGACTGTTGGACATTAGATTAATATATTGAATAATCCAACATTATATATACATGGTTATCATGGATTTAAGTTCACCTAACATTATTGTTTATAAATGACAAATTTTAATGTCGAGGCAATATAAACAAAATAGTCTAACTATAGCTGACTTTACCGATCTTCTAAATTTAGCACCTTCCATAATATTTAAAGCTAATAAATGAAGAGTTTAGTACTACATAGAACACACTGTCCCTATAATGTCATTATATAAGAGAATTTTATAATTGAAAATTCATCACAGCTTACGAAATGCATTTGTATGGACGTAAACGTTCACGTAATTTTACTGTATTTGCACTTTATATAATATTCATCATTACCTAATGCAAGTAATACATTTGAGAAGGTCATTCAACCATTTTGCCTCTATTCCCCGTATCCAAGATGTCAGTTATTGCATTCTTAATAAAGAGCCAACAAAAGTGCAAGTAGTGATTATTCATTCCTCGTTGATCTGTACACTAATCTATTATGCTTTGTTTTTGGCTCCACTCAATTGTTATATATTTCCTGCTCTTACTACTACTTTCTATAAGACTGCCCTGCTCGTCACTGATCCCATGAAAACTCGAATTTGTCGACTGACGTTTTATTGTTTCATTGTAATCGCAAGCTTCAACTGTGAAAAAGAAACAGCTGTAGTTTGTGCCAAATCTTTCCAAATCTATCAAATCATCCAAATCTGTCATATCAAGCTTTTATTATATTTATACCTATCTATACCTTACTTCAAAGCAATATAAAGTGTGCAATGATATATCAGCCAACCAGTCGTATTCCTATAATTAATTTAAAACGTATATAACATTAATCTTATAAAATAAGAATTAATTGAAGTGGTTCTTTAAGATCTTTAAGATCCATGTGAAAATTATGATCTTTTCCAAACGTAATACTGCACTACGGTAAAGAAAAAAAAAATTGCACAATGTACTGTCTTCTGAATAATTTTTTTACAGATTAGTGAAAGTTGCGAATTGAAATCCAGTCAAGTTTTTACCAAACGAATGTACAAGTATTTCGTCGAGACTTAGCAATGCTTCGATTTCGAATGGCGAATTGTTTTTTCAAGTATTGTTCTCCGTAGCCGCGAATGTTTTCACTTTTTTGTGTCGTTTTATAACGTTAGTCACGACATGGCAGGCTGATCTCTTTTTTCCTTCACTTACATTCGATTAATTCGTTCGATGGAAGTGCAATTGGATCGTGCAAAGATCTCATTGAAAAATAACGTTAATCAAAAATGCTTATTGATTTGCCTTATTTTAGATTAAAGTTTTCGCGACTGTTTAAGTCTCGAATGAAATTCTCTTGGTTTTGTCCGATTGCATACTATCGGCTTAATAAATTTATTTCAGAACTTTCAATTGTTTGAATAGTCACTTTTAACAAACATCAAATCCGCATTAATAAATTTCCGGTGCTCACATATTTCTTAGGCAGATTATTGGAAAATATTAGTAACGCCTGTCAAGTCTTATCGAGCATAAAGAGTTCGTGAAAATTAATTTTAGAACGAACGAATGAATTTCCATACTGCAGACAAAACAATTAGAAGCACTTTAATCGGAACCAAATGTTTTCCCTAGAATTCTCACTTGCCTCGTCAATACTCAAACAAATAAAATCCAAGTCAACATATCCTCACACAATATTCTCACGTAAAATAAAATCTTCCCCGAGTTTGCAAAAAATGTCGAAACTCGGCATTTTCTAAATTCTGAGAACTGAAAGAAGTAAAAAGAGCTCCAGCATTCAAAGTCTTTGGCATTTTCCGCGTTCAGATATGTGGGGGATTTCTTCGCTCGAGGCTCAAGCAAGCATTCGAGCGATTTTCGCGAAAAAAATTGAGCGCACGCTCGCACTCCGGAAATTTTCGTAACGAGTATACATGCAGAGAAGAGAAAGAGATAAAGAGAAACGGAAAAAAAGGGTGACAGAGAATAGGAGAGAGAGAGAGAGAGAGGCGCAGAGAAAGGTTCGATGTCACGACAGCGACGCGACTCAACCATAAGCCAGATATCGTGGCTGCAGGACAATGCCTCGTAAATGCGAGGGTCGTGGTTCGCCTCGTTGCTTTATCGCCGCCATCCCCCCTCTCTCACTCTCTCTCTCTCTCTCTCTCTCTCTCTCTCTCGCCCTCCCGTCTTTCTCTCGCCGCTCTCTCCGCTCTCTCCGCCTCTCTCGCCGCTCTCTCCGCTCTCTCGCCCTCCCTTCTTTCTCTCGCCGCTCTCTCCGCCGCTCCCGCCGCTCTCTCGCAATCTATCCATTTCCTTTTTCTCTTTCTTTCCGTATTCGCTTCTCTTTTTTCACCTTCTTGTATCACCACGAGGCAATGCTTGATCGGCTACGAATTTCCGTAGATTCTTGGCGAAGAGTGGGTTTTACTTTAAAAGGATCGATTTACTATAAACTACTTATACTCGAATCCCCAAGTACCCTCTTTATACAGCACTTGACAATGGTAAATTTTTGATAAATTTCAGCCGCTCATTGCCTCATTATCGCTCATTCACTCAAATGGAAATGGCTTTTCTCACTCTTATCACTAGTCGCTCTACTTAATTTTCTTTTCTATAACATTTGAAAACATACGAACTATTGCATTATACATTGCATTGCAACGGACGCAAATTATATTTCTACATGATAAAGTAGCCGATTTTTCACTGTTTAATGTAGCACTCAATACACGTGTATATATATATATATATATTATTTCGATAAAAAATGCAAAAAAGCCGTAAATCACGCTTCGAATGCAGTATAATTTATCACCCAAGTACAGTATGTTTATATTAATATAAGAAATTTGTTGTGAAATAGGACAATAATTAATTATACGTTGTATTAACGTTTATTTCAATACGAGTAGTTGTAGGAATGTCTAGAGCTGTTACGAGAATCGAGTGATTTTTAAGTTTTCCCTGAACTGAAATGCTGCTTTGTTTACTTATTTACATTTCATCGTATTTATTGGAACATCCATACTGATAAATCATAAAATAACAGAATGACATAGACAGTAATCAGTCAATGTCCGACACGTAAGAAACAGCGATATTATCTAATTGTTGCTTTAATGTAAAATAAAAATACGTAGACACTTTATATTCCGTGAATGCTCAATGTAAGGCCGAAGGCAGGGATCTCTTCTGAGTAAGTAATTTGATATTCAAAACGGCAGCGATCGCAGTCACAACTTTTCAACTACACAGCCAAAGTAATCCGCGCATTAAAAAGGTCATTTGGAATAGCTTGGGCGAGCCTGCTGCTCACTCTATTTCTCTTCTCTCCAGCATCTCCGCCACCACTCACTCTCTCTCTCTCTCTGTCATTTACATGCTATGGAGCTTGAGTGTGTATCTTTTGTTTCGACTGGCGCGAGCCGAGCGCCGCGTACAACTCGGCCTGTCATCCAGTCGAAACTCGGACGCGACTCGACGTGGAAGGAGTTTACGCAATATCCTCCGCAGGCCACGCGCTCCACGTCGACCTGCTCCTTCTCTCCGTCTCCCTCCCTCTCTCCCTCACTCCCTCTACCCACATCGCTCGAGTGTCCCGGACCTTCGACACATGCGCACTCGGGGAGCATCGCCTTCGCCGTTTTTTACTTGACGTGCCTACTTTCGTCTATCCGGCGGTTTCGCTTTTGTGATCGGTTCCTTTGTGATACGTTGTTGAGGCTAGTAGTGCCTTCATGTCTTGCGGACGTTTTGTTGGTTAGGTGAAGAGTGTGTTGCAATCATGCCCAGGTGATGGCTCGATTATTCTTTAATCCCCAAGTACGTTAATATTAATACTCAATCTTTTCATTCATTTGCGATAGTTAAGAATATTGTGTATCGTAAAAGAAACAACGAGTTTCATGCTTTTATGAAATAGTCGGTATATAAATATGATGAAAGAGTCGTAGAAAGAGGCATATTGAACGAGAATATTACGAGTACTATAGAACATTTCTCTCCTTATAAGTAAATATACGAATTTCCAAATCTTTTCTTTTCTTCTTCGTTTTTTTTCTCATTTATATTGAACCAACGATATTTTACAGCTTATTATATTTCTTATGTAATATTTTTCTCATTACACAAGCATATTTTGCATTTCAATTACCGTGTTTTAACTGCCGATGTAAAATAAAGGGCAATAATGTTGCATGTAACGAATGAAACGGTTTTTCGGCGTACTTTCAATATTAAAAAGTAACATAATTACCATGCATAAGTAGGTAAAGTGGCAAAGAAACAACTGGCATTTATAATTATTCAATAAATCTATGACTATGAAAAATTACATTATCCACAAAATATTCAACTATAATAATAATAATATCGATTTAATTGCCGACTCGACGTCGTAATTCTAACGTTTGGCCTCGCAAAGCGCAAGTAAAATATTTGTTTATAAAGAGTCGGAAAGTAAGGTGCCTATGCCCCTAAACATACGTATAGATTGAAAGGAAAGAAGCCACAAGATCGAGAGTGAAGGACTAAGTGTCAGGTCCCAAGTAGAGAGCAACAACGGTTTCTCAAGGTCAAGTGGAACATCTTGTGTCGGTGTAGATCGGCATCCGCCGTGACGACTGATGATAATATTGTACGCGCATCAATTACAAAAGATTTATATAAGCTCCCTCGATTTTGAGAAAAAACATATGAAAACCTGTAATTTTGCAAATTATCTGTCATAAGGAGAAAAACTGGTATCCGCGTTTTCGGGCGTAAAAGCATGTAAAATTTACGATTACATTCGCTTTATTTATCTTTCAACATTAGCACGACCATATATACCTTTATATTAATATTTATCATTCCTATTGCTCATTTTGCCTTAAGCTCATTCCAAACAACAAGGATTACGTGGTCCTAGTAAAATCATTGTTTCTCTGAATTTGCATTTTAAAATACAGTTGAAAATAAATCCTAATGGAGCTGCTTCGAGTCTGTAAAAATTCTACACAATGCAGTGCGATCATACGAAGCGACACACATCCATCTCGCGTATTATCATAATCCTCATGGCGGTAAAAAATAAATGTTAACAAACACGCTAACGTCTGGCTCTATTATCAAATAATAAAGTAAATATCGGTTTACTCGGCAAAAAATCGAATTATCGTGTGCATTGAAATTGAGCGCTTAGTAATAAATATGCGAATCCGCGAGCTAACAAGTGAATCACCTAGCAGCATATGAAATCAGACATATAAATGATATTGAAGCGATGACACGATTAAATCAGTCCAGTTTGATTGGTAAATAAAAATGAGCCACTCACGGGGGACAAAAGCGTCGGCGACGTTCGTAACACGTGATCCTTAACGCCAGTCTGACCCCGAATAAGTGTTCGTCTAGATTTTCTAATCAAGTTAAGCCAATTTCTATTGTGGTCTGGCGTATCGGTGGGGGTGGGGTGGGGGGGGGGGGCATCGACGGGAACTCAGTGTTGGCCGTTCATAACCGGGACAAAACCGCACGCTAAATGATAATGATAAGTGTGGTGAATACCGTATTTTTATATTTGCGGCGAGGATCATTGAATTATTCCGAGTGCAACAAAGCGCGAAAACTGCTCCAAATGGCCATAATTTATTTCCCACTAAGCGCGTTAGCCCTGCTAATTTGACGATAGATTATCGATTCGATACTCGGTGTTTCGGGTGAATTGCGAAAAGTAATTGGGCTGGCTTTTAATATTCTAACCGTTGCAATTAGATGTGGATGTGTGATTTTTTTAAGGGTTAGTCTTTTGACGCAAATGAATGTATTAGTGCTAATTCAATATCAAGAAACAATGCGAGAGATCTGTTTTCATTCAAGTATACCGACTACTTCATGCTTAGGAACTTTCTTTATACCTTTTTCTATTATTATTGCACACAGTATTGAGAATTTTACGAATATTACAAAGATTATCAAACGCTAACAATATATTATGTAATATGATTTTCACCAATTGTATCTTATCAATTTCGTAAGATTACGCTTTCGGAATGAAAGTGACAAATAGCAAATTCAATACCTCACTTTATGCATAATTTATTTATCAGCAGAAAGCAGTCCTTTTAAAAATTCGAAACCCGTTTTTAAATATTTCACAGGCACATATTTATAAACTACTTTAGAAAGTCTTTAATAAAAGCAAGAACAAAAATTTCACATATCCATTAATTTATATAATTATGAAATATTGTAAAACTTGGATCCTTACAAGAGTATCCTATAACAAACATTGAAATGATATTAATAGACAAATCGTTGTTGTAATAAGCAACAGATTATTTCTTAAAGGAGTTTTGCTTTGAGAAAATTTTTCATCATCTGCCTACATTGAAAAAGGTGAGAATTACATAAAGTCTTCGTGATTTCCGTATGCAAAAGCTTATGAAAATATTGCCTTCGAAAACTGAAAATAATTAATTTGTACACCTCTTATGTATTCCTCCTTGTTTTGAAATACAGCAATTATGAATCACAAAGTATGTAAAATTTATGTTAAAAACTCTTGCAAATCGTGTAAAACTCTCAATACTGTGAGAAAATACTCTTCATCCTCATCCTCGTACCGTTTAACCTAAGCAGAATAATTTAGAAATAAAGCCAACAAAATAGCCATTCCACGCGTAAAGTGCGCATCGCGAGGATCGCGTGGGCATGAGGTGCGGACTCTCTCTCCCTAAATCAGTTGTCGTATCGCGCGCACTTTTTGCCCGTGGAGGCAAGTGAGAGGGCGATAAGTGAAATTGTGACAAACGGGCCGGAAATGGTTTGGGACGACTGGCTCTCAGTGAAGGAGGTGATGGAGATCAAGAGGAGGACGCCGCGCTTCCCGTCGCGCGAGCGCAACTTCGCTATGCGACGTCGTGGACCGCGACGCTCGCCGTCGCTTACGAGCGCAAGTCTCATTGGACGTGGGGGCGAAGCTGGTGCCGAGGGAAATATTTCCGAGCCGCCCCCACTGAGCGCTAGAAGCCCCGAGAAGGCTGCGAAGGAGGTTGAGCAGGTGGTGGAGGAGGTGGCGGAGGAGGAGGAGGTGGAGGAAGAAGAGGAGGAGGTGGAGGAGGAGGAGGGGATGACGACGACATTGTTAAAATCTCGGGCCGATGAGCCCAGCGAGTAAGCAATAAGCAATAGTTAAGAGGATACTTTTTATTTTATTTCTGTTGTTTTGGGAGGCTGGGCGTTTTTTTTTAATTGGAACGAGGAAGGAAATAATTTCTTGAAAGTGCTGTCGTTTATGATTAGGCTCTTATTAATCGCTGGGAATAGAGATTGTAGTGGTCGAAGGGATTACATGTAAATATTATGCTACGTAAGATTACTTACAAGAACCAATAAATCATATGTTTTGTATATTGAAATTCTAGACTATGGCTGAAAATTGCCGAAACGCAGATTACTGTCGGAATGGCTAAATATAATATTGCATAATTGTGAATAGCGTTAAAATTCAAATAAATAAAAAAATATTGTTTAAAACAATGGAGAAAAGATAAAAATGTCGTATGCTCATTTACAATTTTAATTTCAAACTAATGACTCTGTGATTAAAATTTACCAAGCAAGCTTCATTTGAGTATTATTAAGTATAATTTGTAATAAATTCATTCCGATTACAAGCATACAAATTCAAATTGACATAATTTCTGGGAATGGCATATTAAATAGCCCAACATATTCGCAAGCGTAGGAAATTATTATAGAATTGCATAGTTTATGCATTCATCATTTTATTCTTCCAGCATTTTATTCTCAAGGTTTCCAATATATTTTGTCTAATGCAAAAATAAAATATTCTGTACTATATTGGATTTCAAAATTTTTAAATATTCTTAAATAGATCTAATTTAATAAAAAAAATTTATTAAGTTGAATGTTTTTTTTTGTTTTTTTTTTTAAATCTCGTATTTCTAATATAACGTTTTTAATTAGAAATTTTTAAAAATGTAGATATAAAGATGTCACAAGTCAAGATACTTAGTTAATGTATTATTAGATTTTCCAATTTAACGTGCATAAGAAATAACTGGTAACTATGCAAGGTATTTTATAGATTGAAGCATCAAATTTAATGAATATAACAATAATTAAGTTAGATTAGAGACTGAAGGAGATTCAGTCAATTATCAACACTATGTCAAATTTTACATGATTGTTAGTAATTAAAAGAGTAAACAGATGCTTTATATTCAATATCAACATATAAATAATTTTGAATGATGAAACGAATTATGTAAAAGAAGAGAGAGAGAGAGAGAGAGAGAGGCAGAGGCAGAGGTAGATGCAGAGAGAAACGAAAGAAGTAAAGAAGAATGTGAGTGGCGACGTTTAGTGTGCCAGTGATGCAGACTGATCGATTATTCAATAAAAAAAACCTTGATAGTCATCATCACGTGCTGAGAAGATTTTTATTGAACACTCAATTGGCCATTTTAATTAAGGAATAAGAAAATCTGTAGCAGTGAAATATAACTTGGCTAACATTATTGTCTCTGTCTATTTATTAACTGTTTAATATTAAATAAATCTGTAAATTATAGTAAATGCTGTTGTTATACATTGTTTATCATTCAGAAAATTAACTTCCACACACACACACACACACACACACACACACAGTCATAGACTAAAGCTTATTAATTTTGCGAGAGTATCGTAATATTTATTGAGACATTTGTCATTTATTTTAAAAATGTGTCCAAAATATCTTTTATAAATATAAAAATGCATTCGTATATGTGAGTTCTCAAGACGCATTCTTCTCGGTGGCGTGAATTAAAATATTTAAAATATCTCTCGGAATACTACTATTGCTTATTTATAAATAAACATTAATATTATGTTTCAACGGTGAATGAAAATTTGTTTACTATTTTAACATTGGATCATAATTTATGTACAAAATTTCTATTGGAATACAAGAAAAATCAAATTAATTTAATGCCTTCAAAAGTTATCAAAATACATATATTTATTGTAAAACTTAGTTTCAAAGTAAAATCGCGTATAAAATAGCGGTACAAATGATACTATCGATCGTTTATAAAACGTGATAATAGTATTTCCACGTATTATCAGTATTGCTTTCTCATTATTCCATTACCCGTAAACATAAAAAAAAAATGTTTTTACCATATGAAAATTTATAAAATCTTCTTCAAATTTTACTTTGCCAATACTTTGATTAAGCTCAATTTTATATACTTTAAGAAAATGAATATTTACTTTAGATATATTTTCTATATATATCTTGAAATTTAAAAATGAAATTCAATTTGTAAGTAACGTGGATTGGAAATTTAAAATATCTCATTGATAAAATTGAATCGAAATTCGGATAAGTGTAAAAAAATTTGCTTAATATTATAGTTTGCTGTAGATTAGTCGATTGTATGGATATTCCTAATGAAATGCAAGTGTGCGATAATTCGTTAGAGAATACATTTTAAATAATGATTAACATTTTCAAATTACTAACCAATGTAATTACCACGTTTTTTTCTTTAAATTTTTATGATATCTTCTTCCCTTCCTTACCCAGGTTTCAGTTAAAAACAGAAAGGTTTTAGGAATTGTTAACAATGGCAGGTTATATTTTTATAAATTTAAGTATGGGACAGTAGATTGTAATTAAATTGCTTGAAAAGCAGAATATTGCCTACACGTAACAGATGATGAGGCTTTGTCAATGAGCTCAGGTGTAGAAGTTGAGCCCAGCTTAAGTCAAATAACCTTTATCTTTATTAATTAAGATCGATGACACTTAGCTATTAATATATATAACTGCCGTCCGAATATTTTGTGGTACATTTTATTATACAATTTTTTTTCGTTCAATCATTCTAGCTGTTTGCAAAATTATATGATAAGAAAAGCAATGTAACGTGTATTATTATACATTTTTTAAAGAAATAAATATAAAATAAATAATAGAGCGTTGAAAATAATGGTTTCGTAGATAAATGTATAGCAATAAATAGTTTCATTGATTATGTATATACGAGAAAATTTGTGTTTAATCATTTTACAATCCTAAAGACAAAACAGTATTTAGCCCTATTGTAGTGATGCTATTTTTATATTCTATTGACAAAAAAATTTATATAATAATATGCTTATGAATTTAAGTTTGTAATTCAAATTTATATTAGCCAAAATCATTCGCACTACTTTGCATTGTAAATTCATTACATATTGACTGTAGATCGAATTTTATTACACTGAATAATAGATTTCGAGTTTGCAGAAACGTCGAGCTTTAAAGCTTCATGTAATACAGTAGTTATGAATATCTCCGTTAGCTAATAATTTCGCATCATTCAACATCCACAATCATTTTGTTCATGCGTATGTATAATATTTGACTATATTATACTATTAATGTTAGAACTTCGTTACTAGAGAAGCAACAAAGATCTGTAATCACATATCATTCTATATTGCCTATTATGACGGCCATTGCTTATTACATGACAAAACACACCAAGTTCGCTCAACTCTATGCTTATGAATGCGCGTATCGACGCAACATCGTCGACTACGTGAGAACGAATGTGGGTCGTAATCAGGATGAATCATCAACAGAGAAAAAAGATATTCTCGAGCGCGGTAAATGGGTGATCTGTGCACCATCAGTGGCGCAAAAACTTACTTAAAGTTCCAAGCCCTCTCTCTCACTCTCTCACTCACTCTCTCAATTCTATCAAGCAAACTGTTACTTTGCCTCGAATTTTTTCCAACTCAATCAGAAGCACTCTGTACATATTCTCCATGTTTGATTTCTCTTGAAATTTTTACTTTATTTTTATGTACGGTTATGAATGCACCATTCAGTGCATTACTTGTTGAAGAAAACACAGCCGAAGCGAGTAATGGAGAGGGGGGAGAGAGTGAGAGAGAGAGAGACAGAGATAATATACGTATTCGATAAGAGAGAGAGAGAGAGAGTTTGTGACGGAGGGGGGACGAGTGAAAGAGATAGTTATATCGAACGAGTAAAAGTGAATTTTTCTTATTAACCAATTGAAACTTTTATTATTAATTGTTAGTAATTAATTCGTAATTAATTCATTATTTATGTTTAAGGAAAATTCGAAAAACACAACAATTACTATTTAAATTAATGTAATGTTTATATATTTCAGAAGATATTTAATATTGTAGAGCATCGCAGCTATGATAAAATTCACAAAAGTCGAATCGAAAAGCACGTTAATTCGTAATATTTTAATAAGCTCAATACTACATAAGAAAGACGTCGAAACATTGTTTATTATACAAAGACCAAGCATCATAAAAATGTTGCTCGATGAAATAATTATTTTTTCTTATCGCCTGATCGAACAAATATTCCCGACCTTAATTACTTCCATCTTGTCAAGGCACATTTCTCATGATATCAGCAAAAAATATTTACCCTTTGCTATTAAAATCACAACGCGGTAAATTAAATGGCTCCCTCCCCCCCCTCCATCATCGAAATTCGCCTCGTGCTTGGTTGCGTTGGCAGGTGAGTGACAAGGACGGATTTTGGCACTCGTTACTAACTCTCGCTCCATTCTAGTCTTGAAACAGAAGCAGCGAAGTCATTGCCAAGGATAGTCTAACGAAATGACATTTTCATTGGCTTCGCGGGGAGAGATGTTGGGAAATTGCAATATTAGTTGGTTTCTAAGAACATGAGGGCATATAATTCTGTCAATAGTTTACAATTATAGAAATGCAAGAGAAAGGAAAACGAAGCAAATCATTTTAAGGAAAATGAGAATATACGAGATCGTAACGAACTATTTAAAATGAAGCATAAAATACATAGTCAGTCAGTAGAGAGGATTGTAATAACGATGTAAAGTTATATTGTAAAAAATTTACCAAATACAATTATTACTTTGGATAAAAGTATTAGCGAGAGGCGACATATTCGTTCGCTAATAGGGAAGAGAAGTTAAAATGCGCTTATATAATAAATTTAACCCATGATATATTTGAGATGAAAATTTTGATTTTTGAACATTTTTCATTTCAAACTAGTATGAGAATTATTAGAATTACGTGTAGAATTTGGCATTTTAGAATTTTAAATAGTAACGTGAAAACCAAATTTTCGAGCAAGTTCAACGTCAGAGTGTATGCACTCGCTTTTTTCTGCAATGTTGTTAATTTTTTACTCCCGCTTAACAAAAGTCATGTGGTACAACAATGTAGAAAGGTTGTTTCTTCTATAATAAAATAGACACGGATTTTGAGATTGAAAAAGTTTAAACATACTGTTTTTATAAATATTCATAGGCATTCCTGTATTTATAAGAATTTCAAATAAAATATTTAGATATTGGACGAAAGAAATAATGGCCTATTAAAATTAATTTCTGTTTTTATGCTGTTTAAAGTTTGAATTAATTTTTAAGTAGGAGAATTTTGTTTTATACTAAAGTTTATATGAGTTATTGAACAGTTGAGATAGCAAGCACAGTAAAATATATTTTGATATTTTATCCAGATAGATTTCATTATTAAAGTATTATTGCAAAATTAAGCATTAAGTATGTTGACAATTCCTTTAAGCCATTATATTTATAAATATTTTAATTAATATTGTAATTATTTTGATGGTAGCTAAGCTTTACTTGAGCAATGCCAATTTGATTTGCAACTTTAAGCAAATCTATCTGCAAATAAATTGAAATAATTCAAACACTTGGTAGTAATGGTGATTATGTTTACATTTGGTTTTTGCATGAAATGCGTTGGAAAGAACATTGATTAGAGAATTGTTCGAATAAAAGTTATAGCTTATGAAAAATAATAAACATTAATATTAGCATTATAATGAATTTTTATAAAAGTCTATTATTGATGTTCGATATAAAGTTTCCAAATCATAATTCAAGTGCAATTGTTATTTACGAACAATGTCTGTAAAGAATTTCACTCGGCTCGTTTAATACAAGTGCCGATTATTTATTATACATGTGCGTTTGAAAATAAATACTATAAATTTCTCGCGTTTTTATAGATTTTTAAATATATGCCGCGTTGCAATTATGCCAATGCTTTATTTGTAGTAAACGCGTATTATGATAAATAGATAAACTTTGAAATAAAACTTTATGGAAACTATATAAAGCGCTAATAATTTATTGGGATAAAGTATAGGAAAAATTATGATGTATAATGTTGCGCGTGTGTAATAAAATTTGCGGAACGAAGCATTAAAGAGGAGGAGAAACGAATTTTAAAGGAGAGCGAGTGCGGAATAGCGTAAGAGCGAAAGAGAGGGAGTGAGAGGGATTGGTAGAGAATGGAATGGCGGGAGAGAAAGAGAGAAATAACCTGTTGAAGCGTGGTAGAGTTTTATGTTTGTACGTGACGTTGGCGCAAACTTGACTAGAGCGTGAGTTAAAAGTCGTTTTCACGAGGAACGCTCGTCAAGTATTTGAGGCATAGCCCTGCCAAAAGTCTGTCAACTTCATCACGCTGACGTTGGCCGCCAAAATGCTTATGTTTTCGACCTGGCGTTTTCTATCGGAATCACTTGTACGAGGCATTTCAAGCCCAGCCACTGCATCGCGCAATTATTGAAGGGAATATGAGGATTGTTACGATCCCCATGAGAAGAAACTCGTCGTGTTGATGATTCGTCAGATTTTCCCTTCTTATTTAGATTAATTAGAATGCAGGAAACGTGTTAATTTGATCGATTTGACGTGGCTCGGCAGCCTTACCGACTCTCAAATTGCGTAAGCGAGAAATTATCTTTTATCGTCCCATATCGGTATTATCGATTGGACTCTAATGTTTGAACATCTGCCACAATGAAAGAATTCATAGTGAATTCAAGTCACAGCATTTATGTTAAATATAATATTTTACAAAATGACAGTATACAAGGTACACGCGCGCGCACGTGCGCGCATTCCAGCGCACTCGTCCCACACTCACTTGACCGTCAAAGCGCACAAGTACGTGTAATGGTGATATGTCAGTTTTCTGTAAACCTCGAAGGCTAATAATGCGCTATCGAAGTAACGAATTGGCGCACGAAGAATTCTCATTTCATCGTCAATTACAAGTACATTGGCGGAAGGTGATGAAAAGTTTTGTTATTATACGTCCGCGATTGCAGATTTGACAGTAATGGAGTAAAGGCCGAGTTCATGTGTAGGTGGTGACTCTATGTACATAAACGTTTTAAAAGGCGCGCACACGCTGCCTGAACACCGACTTAAATATAAAATTGCGTTAGCCACGAGTGCCCTGGCTGTTAACCAGCCAGCAATAAAGTGCAAAGCGATGCAAATGTGAGTGAATCAATGACGAGTAAAGAATCGCGATAAGCCCGAGATTTCGGCAGATTAACGTGGGTGAGGGTGAGTGGTGTAGGAGGGCCGGTGAATCCTGGCTCTCCCGCCCCAACTCGAGCAGTCCAGCATCACGTCAAGCAGCCCCTCGTTATCGTAGAGGAAGGCGGCGACGAGGTCGTGGGTAGGCTAGACAGAGAGCCGCGGCAGGGAAGGAAGCGGCCGGAGGCTCGGCTCGCGCCTGCGCCGCGAAAAGCGCCAGTGCACGAGGTCCCGTGGCTCGCACCTCCGGTCAACCGAAGCCTCGTGGCACTGGCGCCAGTTCCAAGTGCGCCTCCCTCGCGGATGCATCACCGGGCCGCTCGGGCGCTTGCAAGCTCAGTCTTGGGCTCGCGACGAGCGATGCCCAGCCTCTTTGTCATTGTCCGCGTGTGCTGGCTCTGAGGGTTGACTCGGTGAGTAAGACGAGGGCCCGTGGCCCGTGGGCGACGGGCGCCTTTTCCAGGATCGGCGAGCGTCGATGCGCATTTGCCACTGGCTCGGCTCTCTCTCTCTCTCTCTCGCGAGAGTTGCCAATTTTTTTTAGCGCGGGCGGTTGTGTCGTGCGACGTTTGTGTGCCGAGTTTAAGTATGTGCGTGCAGCTTGTGCGTGTTACGTGTGGGGTTGAGGGGAGCTTCGGGTATTTTAATGGGGAATTGTTGTGGATGATAAGCGATCGGGATTGTTGGCGTTTTTAGTCATTTGTCGTCACTTTTTTGTCCGCGACTTTTACGCGTAATTCAATTTGATTTCTAAAGGCTGATTATTTATTCATAGAGCTAGAGTTACGCCATAGTTAAATGTCTCGCGATTTCGGATGGGCAAGCTATTGTTTGGCCGTCTTGTTAAATTACAAAATTAAATGAGAGTACGAAATGTTTTGGTGATGGTGGTGGGGGGGTGGGGGGAGGGGTGGTTGGCTCGAATGATTTGTGTCATTAGGACCGCTTTATTTGTCAACTTTGCCGAGATAACGGAACTGTTTTGAAATACATGGCGACATTCTTTCGAAACGAACGGCTAAATAGTTATTTGTTTGTTTAGATCAATCTATTTCTATTGTAATGAGAGATTTTTGCGGTTAATGCCGAGCTACGTGTATATGTGTAAAGTCGTAAAGGCGTCATTATATATAATACGTCGGATTTGGCATTTACCGAGCTATCTATCTATTTATATTAAAATTCATATAATTGACGTTCGGCTCAATTATCCATCTTCTCGTGATATTTATCTGCTTCATTGCAAGCAAAGCAATTCAAGAAAAGCAAAAATCGGAAGGAGTAATAACTGTGTTGTGAGCGAGTAGTAAAGGACAGAGTTTAGAGGGACATTTTGTGGGTGACGATGTTGCGTCCCGTATTGTGCTTGATTCTCTAATATATCGCATCGAGTTAATATACAAGCGAATTCTGCATTTGTCCGCAAGCGGCTGTTTTTACTAAAAAATTTAACGGACCAAAGGTCTGAAAGTACATGTCCATCCAACATCCCACTTGGCCGACGAATCATTACATCCAATCATTCAGTACCTCATTCCTTTAATCTCGCACTAATGTCGATACGCGCGTTGTAAATGCATTGAGTGCAGGCCCTAATGGTAAATTAATTCTTGAAAAATCATTCTTTACGCTATAAACTCGGATAATACTTTGAATTGTTCGCAGTTGAGATCAAACGGGAGATTGGATGCTCGGGTAGCCGAGTTTTTTTATTACACTTGAATTATCAAAGCTCTGTTTATAAATATTGCTCGCTCGCAGGAATGTTGTTTAGTTTCCGGGATCGCGAACATCAGCTTCGGAGAAAAAAGGCCGAACCGAGCACTGGCCTCTCCTCCAAATTAACAGGAACAAACATCAACAAAATGTAACGGCCCGCGGCAAATGCCAAAATTGATTGCCCAAAGAGTCATGAGGGGGGGGGGAGAGGAGCTCGGCGCGAAGTTCTGTTAAAATCCCCCGGCCAGCCGACCAAATCCACCCAAGAGAAGTTAACCTCGCGTATCATCGAGTTCCCTAGCTCCACCACCTCGAGTGCGCCCATCCGGGGTTATCCGCCGATGCGTCTTAATCCTCCTTAGCGCGGATCGCCCGCTCGGCTCGCGCGAGAATAGCATAACTCGAAATTACGCTTTAAAACGATGCCGGCTATTTCGAACGGTGAGCGGGGCTACGTCGTGGCCACCTCGTGCCGCCGAGTTTCTCTAATTAACAGTCGCACGAGTCGCGGGAGGCCGCCTGTCAATAAAGAACTTATTGAGCGAGTGTCCGCGGGCACGGGGACGACGACGACGCTGCCCAAGTCGTTTTCGGCAAGGCCGTTGTGTTTGGTTATTGCGACTGAGCTCCCGAGTGAAAAGGCCAGGAAGCTCGAGGTGGAGCTCACTCCGGATATTGGCTAATGTGAGCTCCAAGGAATTCACTCCCCGTGTCTAGCTCACTCTTATCGATCGTATTATTGATGATGATCGCCTCCCTCCATCCATGTCCAATACATGTCATTAGATGTTTTCGACTTGGCGTTTTCATTACTTTTCATTTGGCTTTCCATCTGTTCACCCCACTTTCTTCAACGCCACGCAGAATACAGCAACTAAGGCTCATTTTAATCGACGATTTTTTTGCCCCTAAGGCTACTTCGACCTCCTCTTTATATTTTCCTTATCCTGGATCAAAAACACCTACGCTTTTTGATATTACGAGAGGGCACTTTAAATCCCATTGCTGTTATAATATTTTGAATTGCGAGATAGTACTAATGGAATATCAACATTCTTTTCGAGCAGTGCAAAAGCTTTAAAGTCGTGAAGAATTCAACTGCGGATAAGACGTATATTATTAATATTGATAATGCAATATTACAATAAAGACCATCAATACTTATTTTTGCGGCGACTCTTGACTTGTTCTTGCGCAAATGATAATCATTTCCCTGCACATTTTTAAAAACCTGTAATATCTATATTAATAAACTAAATACCATACGAGCATAATACAAATTAACTTTCTCTCCTCTTTCTCTAAATATAGGGAATTGTGCAGGTTGCGCATTGTGTATTCGCTTGCAAGTTAATAATTGTTATAATTATCGTAATGGCTGCGCATGTCACATTATCATTATATTTTTAGAAAATATTATGCGATATTTTAGTCAATGCGAAATGTACATTTATTATTCTATTCATTTTATAACACAATCTTATCCGTTATTAATATATATCTTATCTACAATTGAATTCCCGTCGACTTCAATATTTTTACAATACTCCAAACGAATAATTTTCAATGTTAATCTTGACAAATACAAATATTCCAAGGCAGCTGCATGATGTAAATTATTAAATGTAGTCAAACTAAGTATGTGAGAAATGAAATTTTCTAACGTCCATGAAAAAATCATTCTACAAATGATAGACGTATTTTTATTTTCAAACTATATTTTCCACGTGAATTGAAGTAAAATTTAAGAGCCTTTTAGTAATAATACACACTTCAATTGTCAATTTGTTTGGAAATTGTCAACTAAGCGCAATGCACTCATTATGGAATAACTTTTTGGGATGAAAGTATATTAAAATAATTCGTTAATTGACTATGTTTAGTTTATTCTAAAAAAAAAAAAATGTCATTAAAAAAAAAAAAAAACTAGTGGTTGAACTTTAATTCTATATAAAAGAAAATTACTTACATAAATTGTGTTTATCAAGTGACGTAACAGAAATACGATAATCTAACAGTAGTCTTAAAAGGTAGTAGTTCCATTTTATTAGTTAACGGATCTCTTAACTCCCAAACTTTTTATCAACGATTAAGATGAAGTTTGATGAGGAAAGTTTAATACAATGATAAAGCTGTGTAGTTGTATTTATAGTGAGTTTTTAGCATTGTGTATGAAAGCCATGATAGATAAATAATTTATAAGTGTAAAGTGTTTGTGTGTGTGTCTGTGTGTGTCTGTGTGTGTCTGTGTGTGTGTGTGTGTGTGTGTGTGTGTGTGTGCGCGCGCGCGCGTGCGTATGGTATTGAAAAAATAGTTGAAATCTGTTTTTCGAAACTCAAGTTATATCTCAAGATTAGTTTCTGATAAAGTGGAAAAAGCTCTTACATTTAAAGTTCTTATTTCTTAATCTTATGAATTACAAGTATTTCTCGAGAAAAAAGTATCTTTTATTTTTCATTTCGAGTACTTTGCGCAAAAGTTGTGTTTAACTAAATGAATACGTATTTATTTGCATACTGATTATAAAGCAAAAAGAAATCAACGAAAATGTCACTTTCATTTATTACAAAATGTTTAAAAGTCGACGTAATATTATGATTTTACAATCTATTGATTTACATTTAAGTTAACTTGCATTTTTATTCTCTATAATATCAGTGTTAATAAAAATTATTGCATATTAATTTTGCGTAAAAATGATAATTTAATCATCTTTATTTATTAATATGCTTCGTGTTCGACATACCCGTTTATATTTTATTATGAAATTTTATTTAAATTTCGAATGACTTTGTGATTTCCAAGTTATATTTTCTGTACAACTTTAATGCTTTTTTTTTCTCTTTTTAAACACGATTGAAATACACGAAATAGCTTCTGTTTTTATTGAATGCCGAGCAGACGAAGGTTTATACAAATTAATAGCAGTGGGAGAAACATTACCAAATAAAAAAGAAAACTTAGAAGAAAGCTTATTTCATATTCATAAACTACATAAGTAATAAATTTAATTATGCTAAACCGAACAAGTTAAATACTTGATAAAGAACTGAGAAAAAAAAATGTTCTTGGAAATATACGAGGAGTATTACATTAATTAAACATTATTACTAAAAAGTCCGTTGAAGATGAATAAAAATTCACTACATACTGTTTTGTTATAAAATAAATACAGAATTACAGTTATTAATTATCTAGCAATGCCTATAAAATAAAATTAACCAATGACCGATGTCAATAAATTTACACGTAAATAAAGTTATTAAAAAATATTGACGGACAAGAGAAACAAGTGAAAATAAAATTTTTAACATCTCATTAGATTGGGTAAATGCATTTTATAATGATTGTTCAATTTTTGTCAATGATTGTAGAATTTTATTAATATGGAAACTATAATTTTATTATTTGATCTTTATTACGAGAAAATCATTGCTGAATTGTGCGAGTTGTTAAGCCGCAAAGAAATATGTAGTGGAAAATTGTCTCTAAAAATAATAGATTATGAGAATTTGTACTCTCATAAGGTCAGTGCAGTAGTCGTAGTAGTAGTAGTAGTCTTCTAAGATTACACGCACGAGTCAAAGAAGTACTTGGTATAATCGACGAGTAATTCAAGTAATAGTAGTCTGCATATAGAAAATCAGTCCCTTCGATTTGCAGGAATTTGCATATGTTCTAACATAACTAAAGCCATTGCAGTTGGAATTAAATATTATTATTTTGTTATATCAGTATGAGATAAACTTTGCACGTAAATAAAATCAACGCATTTCTCATTTAAAAGCTCAGCAAGAGCTTCATGGTAAATTGGTATTGCCGATTACTCGAAATATTAATGCCGAATGATAAATCGTTTCGGATTCGCCAATCTCACAGTTCATTATCGATTAAGAATGTCCTTGGACTATTGGCAAACGATAAACGACCTCGAGCTCCCCGCGAAAAAGAAAAATCCCGCGCCCCCATTATATTTCCAATCTCCAAGATGCAGTGAGAGGGCTAACGGGCTAGGATTAACGATGAAGGAGCGAGGGAAGGAAGGAAGGGAGTAAGCAACACTGATCCTTCTCTAATATTCAGGGTAGTGCCTGAATATCGAGGGTCGGAGGGAGCGAGGAAGCGAGGAAACGAACGAGGAAAAGAAGCTGCACGACCGTCAGAGGGCGCAGGGGCCCCTCGGTGCCAGGGCTCAGGAGCCGAAGATGAGCCCCAAGGGCCCCGGTCAAGAGTGCCCGAAGATGGAGGTGAGAGTGTCGTGCGTGCCGGCACCGGGGGCCGAGCCCCAAGGCATCCGCGTGCGCATCCCCGAGCCGAAGAAGGGACGCGAGCCCGCAAGAGCGAGGTGCCCCAGCGTGTCCGAGAAGGACATGTACAGGAAGGCGTTGCCCCACGATAAGCGGGACAGGTACTCCACGCTCTCGGGTGCCGAGATCAAGAGGGGACTGGTGGCCTCGCGAGGCGACCCAGCCGACGTCCAGAAGCGCCGCAACCCCATGCTCGACCGGAGGAACAGGTCAGCAAAGCGAGGCTGCTTGCAATGCACGGGGGCGTTGAATTTTGTGGGATTAGTCGCTCGAGCGAGGATCCCCGGCTGCGGCTGTTGGTGGCGCTCGATCGACGCTTTGGAGTTGCGAGAGGTAGTAGCGATTGCTTGGCTGGCGGCTGGTCGAGTTTTACCGCGAGGAAAGCCGCGGCTAATTGAGTGGGAGGGGTCGCTTGGTGCTGGGCTCCGCGCGCCCTCTCCCAGCCATTTCTTTCGGTGAGATGACGATGGAGAGAGCACGCGGGCCTCTCCATTTCCGCGCCCTTGACGAAAGGGGGATAGAAGGGAAGGGGAGGTGTGATGGGGGAGGGGGTGTGAATTGAGGGGGATGGGCTGCTGTCGTGGGAGGAGGAGGAAGCTTGGTTGCACTCGCGTTGGCACATTACGCGCGGCCGACGATGAAGGCACACTAGACACATGGCGTGTGCGCGGCTCCGCGAGCCTTGCCATTATTATAAAAGCGCTGTCCAGCAGCAATGAGCAACCATCCACTTTCCATCGCGTAAAGCCACGCCAGTTCCACAAAATTCAATTCCTTGCCTTGTATCGACGAGCGCCTAAAACAAATTCGAACATAATAAAGCAGGAAAGGTATAACGAACGCGCTGGCACCGCACTCGCGAACAGGTTCCCCACAATATCCGGTGCTGAGCTGAAACGCGGCTCGACCATCGGCAAATGTCCATTGGAGGAGGGCCTGGACCTCAGCCTCGCACCCTGGCCCGGCATGAAGTGGGCTTGCGTCCGGGTTCTGCACCTATACTGCAAAGTCTTCGACCAGTTCGAGCTTTTCGAGCTCATCGTTAGGTAATTCCAAATCGTCAATGATACACAGTGTGGAATGTACTTTTTTTGATTCGTTCATGTCTAATGATATTGCCCCCATCTAACGCAAACGTTTGTTTGCTTGTTTGTTTGTTTGTTTTTTTGTGTGTGTGTGTGTGTGCGTGTGTGTGTGTGTGGGTGCGTGCGTGAGCGCGTGTGACTGCGTGCCTCTGTGCCTGCGTACGCATACGCATATATCTGTACCCCGACGTAGCTCTTCTTTATCTGTGCAATGTTTTAGTGTTTTATTTGATTTTTGCATGCCCAGAGTGCCATTTACTCATTGCGGTTCTCTAATTATTTCGTTTGCTGTGTACTTAATCATGTGTTTGTGCATTAAATGCTATTTCATTTGCTCATTAGACGTAGAGTTGCGATTTAATATGATTTTTACAGTTGTTCAATGTTATGAAATAAGACAGTCTTTATTAAGTAGTTTTCATTATTTATTTATATATTTATATATTAAGCAGACGACTTGTAATTGTGTTTATTATAAGTTATTATTTGTCAGTTTACCTTGAAATTTTTTTGAACTTTTAATTTTCGAAAAGCCAACCTTAAGCCATTTCTATAATAATTACAGTGCAATAATGTTTTAACCATCCAAATTACTTCTTCCGTCGTATTTATTCAGCTATACATAACAACAATATGATCTTTTTCGAAAAATAATAAATTAATGCGTACAATGAAGCCTAAAAGGCTCCTCAATAAGTCTATTTGCATGCCTAAAATATTATATAAAAGTATCAATGTATTATTATTGAGAGCATTAAATATAAATACATTTCACTCTTTATACTGCAATAAAATTACAATAGAATAATCAGGTGTATGTATATTTTTAACATTTTAATGGAATATGCAACTTTAGTTGCAATACACACAACGCGCGTGCGCGCGCGCATACTCATTTTTCCTCGTAGGATAGAAATTGGATAAAATTTAAAACTCCAAGTAGATTACTGTATTCTGAGAATTACACGGCCTACGTTTTCCTGGATACACAAGATCTTCATATTTCTTAATAATTTAACAGTATGTTTCTCAAGACTTTGTTCGAGTTCTTTTGCCAACGATATACCTGTCCCATTTAAACATGCAGTGCATACATTGTTTCAACGTCGGTATATCACATTAGAGAATAAATATCAGCCTCAAAAGTTGTGAATTTCAATTCAAGAAGAACCTAATATGCTGTTTAATAATCAAGAGATAATATTAAAAGTCTTATTCTTTCGTAATTCTTTCCTAATGTAAAAATAGAATGAATATTATGAAATCTCTTTTAATAAAAGCGGTGTATATTGATTATAATTATAAAATTGAGAATGTTATTTAGTTGAAATCATTTTTCATTGCTGAATAATTGGCTAGAATTGGAACAATGCTTGCTCTGTTAAATTTGAATAATTAATTTGAATAAATTTGAACATAATATAGAACATAATAGAGAATAAAATACATAGAACATAACAAATATACATAGAATAAAATATATATAGAAAAATATATACTTATAATTCATAGTAATTTGAAATATTTCCGACGAAGATAAAATATATATCCAATTATAAAACAAAATATTTATACAATTAGATGCTTGCACGTAGACTCCAACTCCTGAACTAACCTGTGTTCGATTTTTCATTACATGGTTGTTGGACGATGGCGGAGGGCTTTTCCTCCTCTGGAGCTACGTTGATTCCCCCATTTCACGTAATTTACTTTGGCTGCTTCGTTCCACATTTTCTCCTACACACACACACACACTCTTCCTCTCTCTCTCTCTCTCTCTCTATATATATA